>CATIWQ010110019.1:0-15104 GCA_949673415.1 Euphorbia schlechtendalii
CTAACCTGTTTGTTTCAAATGGATTGACATACATGTTATTTCACATCATGGCATGCTAACCCCTTGTGAATGCAGCCATAACATTAAAAATCTCATGCATTACCCGCATCATGAATCATATCATGAATCTTACATGCACGGCCTAATATTCTGCTCATGTATCAAAAGGGCTTGGAAGAGGCCTTGTCACCGCCTGGTCAGTGTTTCCCCAATTATGGCCAATCTAGAGGGGGTTCTGTACACTGACTCAAGTGATGACTTGGGTGCAGACTCATATTCAACTCAACGCACTACTATGGTCAATCTACAAGGAGAAGGTGCAAGGTAAGATCACCTGGTCCTAATAGGATAAAATTCTCAGCAATCGTCAGTGAGCGCCGAGATTGTAGCTGCCCTAGTAGCTTTTGCCAATAGCGAACAGCTAGCATCGCTCATTCACCAACATGTCGGGAGGGCCCAAAATGCAGTGTCCAGCTCGGAGGTCACCCTCAACAACGTCAATCCGACAAGGGGACCTCCTACCTCACACATGGTGCCCCCAACTACCTTTTATCAATTTGGGGTAGGACAAAGTCAACTGAACCAGAATCCATTCTTCCCTGGACAAACTGTCCAACCCGCATTCGCACTGGGACCTTTCTACCAAGGAATGACCCAACAGCCTATCCCTAGCTGGAGTACGTCGGTCACCTCACAATTCCAAGAACCTCAACTGCCCCATTTTGCAGCATATCCCCAGGGGCAGTATGGCTCTTATCCAAGTACAGGAGACGACATCCATCAACGACCAGGAATGGCGGAGCTATGGTTACAGTTCTTGGCCATTCATTGTGGTCACCTAAGGAACACATACCCTACGCAACAGACGATGGGAGAAGAGGATAGCTTACCCCCAAACTTCGCAATGCCGCAGTTTGAGAAGTACATAGGATCTGGCGACCCGCGTGCTCACTTGACGCATTATCAGACAGTGATGAGAGCATTGAAGGTTAGCGATCGAATGATGGCTAAGCTCTTCATCGTTACCTTAGGCCACCCGGTCAATGAATGGTATAGCCACCTTCCGCTAGACATAGCTACCAATTGGAGTAGCCTCGCTCAAGCTATGCTGGAGCATTATGGTTTCAACTCTCAGATGGAAACCACAATGCAACATTTGGAGGCCATAAGGCAAAGGTAGGGTGAGAACTTCAAATCCTATTATACATGTTGGATGGCTACACAAATTAGACTACAGACTCGTTTGACCCTACTAGTGATGATAACAAAGTTGCTGGACGGTGCACTGCCACTATATAGGAACAAATTCGGATCTGATATCTTCTCTAGCTATCAAGAAGTGTTTGAGAAGGCAGAACGGATAGAGCACTTCGAGTTCATGGACACCTATGGGGGGAATTAGCATGAGGGAAGATTATGTAATATTTAGATTTCAGCTACTTTGCCCATGGGGCTTTTGAATTACTTGTTGAATAAATTAAACATTGTTTATTTGCTTGATATTTTATCAATGACATCACGCATTCTCATAAACATATTCATAATGTTTTTAGCACATGTGACGCATCATTTTATGAAATTAATTTGGGTATAAATGGATTCCCCACTATAAATTCAAATGATTTGACTCTTGAGAGAAAGTGAGAGATAAATACATGTACTTAGACAACGTGTGATAGCAATTGCCTCATCATACAATGACGAAAGATCAATGGAAAGATCTCCAAGCTCGAAACATCCACTAACTCAACCAAGAGGATGAAGCATGCAAAGATCAAAGCCTCATCATACAATGATGAAAGATCCAATGGAAAGATCTCCAAACACGAAACGTCCACTGACTCAACCAAGAGAACGAAGCATGTAAAGATCAAAAGGATCGGAGCTAGAATAGAGCCAAAATGTCGACCAAGCAAGTTGGGACCAAACAACTGACACAACATCACCAAGAAGGAGTCAAATCATTGGACATGTCAACAACTCCATCACAGCCATTCACAATACCAAACATCGTCAACAACTCCACCACCACAATTCATGGAATAGTCATACAAAGGTCAATACTAAAGATAAAAAGAAGCCAGATTGTTGAACACATCAATAACTCATTCGCATGACACGCTACTATTTGCAATCATCGAACCATCAGAGGAAATGCCAATGATCAAGACTCATCATCACATATGCCTCAAGCCAGCAAAGCGGCGTCAGCACCCACCAATTAACTAGAAATGCCAAACGAGATAACAACTGAAGTCATGGACATGGACAGCAGCTGATCTACCAAATCAACCAAGTCTTACGCAATTGCTATCACGCATAGGTGAAAGAAATAAATCTCTAAAAAGCAGTACGAATAAAAAAATAATAAATTTGTAATCAGCCTGTCAATTAACACTTGGTTAGTTGAGCAAAAATTAGGGCTTCTTTTCAAAACCACAAAAAGAATAGTTTGCTAAGTTGAAAACCCGAAAAGGGCGGCTCAGGAAAAACTTAGGACATTGAGAGAACAGCATTGGTTGGAAAACCTGAAAGGGATAATTGATGGTAAGAGTCAAATCATTTGAAACATTTATACCCATGTTAAGTTCATCAATGAATTGTTATTTTTTGCTGAATCATTATGCATATGTTTATCTTGATTGCTTGCATGCCGATGGTAGAATTTCGCAAGTAAACATAAAAAAAATGAAAATAAAGAAAAATAAGTCTGCTGGATTGAAAACCTGAAAGGGCGGTCCAGGTAAAAATTAAGAAGGGGTTCGATAGATTGAAAACCCGCAAGGGCGATCTATGCAGAAATTAGAACCGAAGAAATATCAAATTCATCATCTCCTCCTTGGAACAGTACGAGGCATCATATACCTTCAACACTTCAGGTAAAATGGCTTCCAAGCGATCATTGCCGACACAACGCCAGATTAGCGATTCATCCAGACTTTTCCTCAAATCAAACCCAAGCTGTGAACTCGAAACTGATTCAACGAACCCATGGTCATCGCTTTGAGGAGTCGTCCATGGAATCCCTAACAAGATAAGGGGCAACCATGCACCAGCACGAGAGAAGGCTCTTCAACGAACGAAGCCCATGACACCTACAACAGATGAACATACATCATATGATAAAAATTGTTCATGCATAATATCATGCATACATTACATTCGCATCATGTCATTTACAGGTAAAGACGATGCCGAACTGGGGCAACACTATCCCGATAACCTCCACATGAGGAACCTATGAGCAAGAAAATGGCCCACTCAAGCCTAAAGTTAACATTGCAACAAAAGCCTCCTACAACGGAGTGGAAACAAGTCAAAGTCGCCTTTGAAACAGATTCAGACACCTATCTACAATCATCACAAGGGACACACAAAGACTGCAACCGAAGAACGAAATGGTTTTCGACTACAACAGGGACACCGCAGAAAGAAACGATCGACCCACCCACAAGAGGCATCAAGTACCCAAGGGATTCTGAAGAAGGAGATGGATAACCCTACGAAGACACAACGCTAGAAAGGAAGGCCTACATCATCACCAATCTGGAATAAGAAGTCGCCAGTCGCACCGGTCAGGTTTATTCTCAATCCCTCCTCTCTTTTCACGTGATAATACTGGTTATGCAACCAGCAATTATCACACGAGGGGTAGCTGTGAGCTCAAAATTTTTTACCAGCTCGCGCGTTCAATGATGATGGCTTTTCAGGATTTTCAACCTTGAATCACATGATTTTCGACCGTCCGATGATCTTCATTTGGGTGCCTTCCTTGTCTCTAATTTATTTAAAAAAAAGGGGGACTTTAATTCAAAAAATAATAATAATAAATAAATAAATAAAATAAAAAATATACATAAAACATGATGGAAAACCAGATCAAGGGATCCGCATTGCCTAAGGAGTGCAAGGCGAACCTCGCCAAAAAAGGGTTTGGCAAGGCAAGCCTCGCCGAGCTTTGGCGAGGCCGGGCCTTGCCAGACTTTAGCGAGGCATGGCCTCGCTAGAGACTCTGGCGAGGCCCCTGCCTCACCAAAGTTCCGGTGAGAGGCCTTGCCAAACTTTTTTCCGGTGAGACCCCTCACTGGAAAAATCGTACCTTTTTGGTATTTTCGGGTTTTTTCCTATAAATAGTCGAGTCATTTTCAATTAACGGGGGGGAAAAATTCAAAGAAAAATTCTCTCTCTCTCAAATAAAAAAATACAAACAATAATAATTTCTTTTCTTCTTTTTTTTTCTTCTCGGATCAAAAACGCTTTTGGATCCAAAATTTCTTCATCTTAAAACCAAACTTCACTTCATCTATTTCTTAAAAATTTCCTCAGATATTCTCGGGCCTAAAATAAATTTAGAACCCGAGTCTTATTATCTTTTTGGATAGATAAACACATTCTTTTCCAACATAACCATTATTTTCACGTTAAATCACCATAACTACAAAAACGAACGAGGAACGCTCCTGGGGATCGAACGGACACGCCGAAGTGGATTCACACCAAAAGGGTAAAGCCTCTGAGTTCCTAGAGCTGCTTATTTCGTGTTCCTCCTTTTCTTCTTAATTTCTTTCTACATGTGAACCTAGAAATTATTTTATTTTATTGTAAATATTGTAATTCTCTTCTTCTTCTTTTTATTTCTTATTTATTTATTTATTTTTTTTGTATTAGAATACCCCCACGAAGGGAATAAAATATATTCCCGGATAACAGACCTCACATTTTTCCATGCGGTCATTTTCATTAATAAAAGTGACCCACATGCATGTAAATAAAAATAAACTATTTTTATTTCAATTAACTACTTTAAAATCGTCGATGTTTTAATTAAGCCATGTGGGCCTCGATAAAATCAATTCGAACATACGTGGTATATCCCCTGTGCTAACCTTTGTGGATGCAGGTTAGATGTATGTTTAGGCTTTTATTTTCCCTTCGGGTATTGCACATATTTTTACGGGAAATGTAGTTAATAGGGTACCGGGCGGTTGCATCCCCCGATTTTTGAAAGGCTTGTAATATTACTTTTTTCTTTTTACTTTCCGCATTTACTTACTATTTTGTGGATGGTTTATTATTCCGCTTTGTGAATGATTTATTATTTCGTAATATGTGAATCATGCATATAAACTTCAAAAATGATCTAATAATTACGAAAATACGATTTTTTGTAGATGTAATATAATGTGATCACTTAAGAAATAAGTAACTTATCCCGAACACGAATCTCTGTGTCTTGGTGGGCCGTCCCCTAGATTTTAAGCCTCATAGGACTCTAATTCTTGGAAAGAGCTAATCCAGGTGGCGATTCCACACAAAGAGATGGTGGATTCGGGTTCGAACCGATCTTAAATGTTTTTCATCTTTTTCTCTTTCAACCTTTTTTTCGGGTCCCCGACCCGGTGCTTTTCTCTTTTTCAAACACCCCGGTGGACCGCGCCTATGAAATCGCGCGCTCTCAGCCCACTGCTCCGTGTCATCCGCTCACACCCGAACACCAAGAGAACTAACTTTAGTTCCCGAACCTTTGACTTATCACCACACAGGTAATTAGGTCACTTCATTTCACATTGTCCCTAGGATAGAGTATGAATCTCAAAACCAATGAACCTTCATTTATCGCATGGACTAACAATTTTGCTCTTTTTGTAAGTGATTTCTATCTCACATCATGACATGCCAACCTTTTTTCCGCAGCCATAACATTAAACATTTCACGCATCAATTACGCATCATGATTTTACATGTATTCCCTAACAATCTCTATGTGTATTTCAGCCAGGAAAAAGCCGGTTTACTAGGAGGCTTGGAACAGGCCTTCTCACCGGCTAACCCGCATCTCCCCAACCACGGCTCACCATGAAGGAGTTCTGTATGCCGACTCTAGCTCAGATTCAGAACCAAACACTCAGTTTAGCTTCCGTAATATGGCCCATCAACAAGAAGAGAATGTGACCAATGATCAAGCTCTCAGCGTAAGTCAGAACCCACAAGCCAACCAATCGTCGGTGAGCGCCGAGATTGCTACTGCAATGAATGCCTTCCCCAATAATGACTAGTTTGTGTCAATCCTCAAGTGCCACACTAGAACTGGGTAGCCCAAGCAGAGGGCGAACGATGTGGTGCCAAATGTCGATGGTACAATCCTACCAAGGAGACTGTCATCTTCCGATGTTATATTTCCAATTTCTGCAACAGTCACCCCTAACTTCTACTAGTTCAGCTCTGGGCAGGGTCAGCCGTAGATAGTGTATGAGCCATAGGTGGGTGGCCAGTTTTTCCCGGGGAAGCCGGGGCATGCTTCATTTGCACCAAGGGCGGCAAGCCTTCAGAAATCAAGCCCTCTTCTAATTTTATTCCCTTTATTCAAGGGGTGACTTAATCCACAATGCCCAGCTGGGGCGGACCTTCTCAGACATTTAGGGTACCCGAGTTCGCAATATGGGGGCTTCTCGGAGACCCCAAATAGTATCCTTCAACAGCCTGGAATGGCTGAACTCTGGAGACAGTTCTTAGCCACTCATGTGCAGGGGCAGAGGGGTATGATCCTAGTGCAACCCACAGTTGGGGATGAGGATACTTTGCTACCAACCTTTGCTATGCCCCAATTCGAATAGTACACAGGTAATATAGATCCTCGGGTGCATATCGCGCATTACCAGAACGTGATGAGGACTTTAAGGATCAGTGATCATATGATGGCCAAATTGTTCATCGTTACATTAGGAAGCCCCATAAATGAGTGGTACAGTCACTTACCAATGGACATAGCCTATGATTGGGAACTCCTATCCCAGGTGATGTGGACCACTATAGCTTTCATACTCTGATGGTTACTACTATGCAGAATCTGGAGGTAATGAGGTAGAAACCGGGGGACAGCTTCAAGCCCTATTTCAAGAGATGGATGGCTACGCAAGTACGTTTATAGTCTTGCCTATCTCTACCGAAGATGATCGTGAAGCTTTTAGACGGTGCACTACCGTCTCATAGAAAGAGGCTAGGGTCCAAGACTTTCCATAGTTATCAAGAAGTTTTTGTGCTAGCTAAGAAGATAGAGTGGTATGATTCCATAGAGGTAGAAATGGGGCAATAGATTGCTAAGCCTTATTACAAGAAGAATGATTCCAACCCGGTGCAGGTGAAGGCGCAGTAACCGGCAGTACAATTGGTGAATAAAGAGAAGGTAGCCGTTGTTAGGTTGCCAAAGGAAGAATATCATGGCATCTCGCTATACGCTAC
The DNA here is from genome assembly GCA_949673415.1 of Euphorbia schlechtendalii. Taxonomy (NCBI): domain Eukaryota; kingdom Viridiplantae; phylum Streptophyta; class Magnoliopsida; order Malpighiales; family Euphorbiaceae; genus Euphorbia; species Euphorbia schlechtendalii. The sequence goes on from CATIWQ010110019.1 coordinate 7,240, forward strand.
TAATTTGGGATTCTTGTTCACCAAGCTACGTGAACTTAATCAATTGGAAAGCTTAAAGAAGCATGTCCCTCCCAAGACGGAAGAGAAGAACAATTACTACCATTATCATGTGGCTGTGGGTCATCGTACAAATAACTGCAATGAGCTGCTGAAAGCTATTCAGAAACTGGTAGCTGACAAGGTCATCCATGAGCCTGCACTAAAGCCAAGCACAAAGAATAACCCTTCACCGAATTTTGAGGCAAGGGTAGGAATGATTAACTCCAGGCTAGAAGAGCGGAAGGTCCTGAGCTGCCTGTCTGAAGGGCTTGGAGAATTTGTGATGAAGGTTGGATCGAAAAGCGATCTTAATCAGATTTTTAAGATGCTAGAGGCAGAGTCAAACCACCGAGGCTGTACGGGTAAGATTAAAGCCATTAAGATCAACCTTGCTGGGATGTCAGTATTTACCGGCCAGAAACCTATGTCACTTCGCGTAGGGAGGGAACTGTCAGGAGAAGGACAGGCCAGCAAGGGAGAGGAGTATGTGTTGGCAATTGAGTTGGGGATGGACTCAGACGATGTGATGGAGATGCTTGAATTTTAGTCAAGCAATCGGGTAATCAAAGAACGGCAAAGAAGTCCCGAGGGCCAGTTTTAGCTTGGCCAGAATGTCTGTTTTTAATGAGAATGACGCACCGTCTTCTCACTTGTCAAAGTTTTATATCCTGTATCGAGCATATGGCTTGTCTCAAAATATGATAGCTACATTATTTCCATGCTCACTAGAAGGAGTAGCAAGTCAGTGGTACAAAATGCAGTTAGTTGAGACCAAGAGTAATTGGAACTACATCTCTGCAGAGTTCTAGAAGGAGTTTGCATTTCTAGAACCTTCGAAACAAACCATACGAGATCTGCTCGCTTGTGTACAGAGGGAAGGAGAATCGCTCACCAACTACATAAAGTGGTGGATGTTTATCTTATCTAGTGTTGGTGCCGAGACCATCTGAGCCTTCTATAGTATAGTTGATAGTAGGGGGATCCCGAGAATGGTACCGCTACCATCTGGCGAGGTTAACTATACCAGATTTTGATGAGTTATCATACCACGCTCATCACCTCGACAGGGAGTTCACATTCAGACACCATAATGTCCATGCAATGGGAACGGAAATACCCACTAGTTTTGTGCTAGCAATGTTATCTCGGTCCAACCCAATGGTTAAAGTAGTGTCCGATGAGAGTGAAGACATAGGGGAAGATCCATTGGCAGAAGTGTTCTCCACAGATGGAGGTGAACCATGGGAAGACACAATGAAGGTGGAATCAGGGAAAGCACCAGTGAGGATGCCCATTGATCTCGATGCATATGTCCCTAAGTCGAGAAGGAAAAGGAAACCCGAAGAAGGAATCTCGGCTGAGGGAGAGATCATTTCTAATGGAAAGAAGCCTATAAACTTAGATTCTTACAAGTTGAAGGGGCAACGTAGCCAAGCAGAGGATGGATATGACCAGTACCCTTAGGTGAATTCTAAGGAAACGAGAGTGATAGAGAATGGAGTACTAAGGGTTACTCGAAGTGGTAGAGTTTTCAGATGGGATGAGACTGTACAGCTCAATGACTCCAGACCGGAGGAAATAGCAAGGGAACAGCCCGAGCCACCCCTTCCCCCAAAGGTGGATGAAGACATGCTAGATATAGATCCCTTGGTAAATCAGTTGAAAGGGAGTCAGGCTATATATAGTATCTGGAGGCTGCTCGAGACATCCCTGAAGCACGGAATGGGCTTGGTGAAGAGGTTGATGGAAATGCCTGCTACGCCCACAACCTCGGTGATTGAGATGTGTGCTGCAATTAGGGAAAGAATTACCCCCCCCCCCCTCAAATGCCCTCTATAACTTTTGATCATTCAGAGCTACCGCAAGAGCTAGGGTTGCACAATCAAGCCCTATTCATCAAAGTTCAAATTTTTGACAGGCAATGCCATGAATGATGGTCGATGATGGCTCGGCCCTCAATCTCTGTCCTCTTAAGGTCCTACATTTTCTAGGGCTAAGGGAGGATATGCTCGCCAAATCCAATATAGTGATCCGAGCCTATGACGATTCGAAGAGAGGGGTGGTAGACACTTTTGAAGCAGAGGTCACCGCTAGAGGAGTGGCCTCCAATGTGAAGTTCACTATGCTGGATATTCCAGTAACTTACTTACTTCTTTTGGGAAGGTCATAGATCTAAGCAATAGTGGCAGTCCCTTCCACTCTGCACCAGAAGATAAAACTCATCCACAAGATAAAACTAATGAGGAATCAATGATGGCAGCAGCCGCATTTGAGGAAAGAACAATGCAAGGGCTGAGGGCGATGACGACTACTGAAGAAAAGAAGAAGGGGTGCAGAACCCCAAAGGGATATCATTTTTTCCCTGGAAGCCTTAAAGCTCAAATGAAGAAGCAGGGCTTCATCCCTGGAAAAGGCTTGGGAAAATATCATCAGGGGATTATCAGGGCCATCGATCCTATTCTTGTCACACCTGGATTGGGTCTGGGTTTCACCCCGAGCATGAAAATGTACAAGCACAAATGGCCCATGTTCTGTAACATGGTAAGTGTCTACGAGGCAGAAGGCACTAAGGCATAACTAGGAGAGCCGGAATCGATAATCCTGAATGGGGAGGAAGTCAAGGGACTTGAAATATTCAATGATGTGTTTGACTTCATGACCGGCAAGCTGATTGAGTCCCCTATTAAGGCTGAACTATAAGATAAATCGATCCTAGCAATAATCCCGACTGAGGGATATGAAAAAGGAGGAGTACTGGAAGATGCGATGGTAGCTTTCACTAAGGCTGTTAACAAGTTGATGAAGAAAGGCGGTGCACGAGACCAAGATCTACCAGGCACTATCAAGCTCCTTACCAAAAAGCTAGTACAGACCACTCTCGAGGCAAAAGCTACCACCAACGCACTTGCTGCTACCACAACTAAAGCCCCTCTGCCTATGGAGGAGGAAACTGAGGACATAATAATGAATATTTTTTATGTTTTTTACAATTTTACCTATGAGACTCATTCAATGAAGTACGATAATTTTGATTACTTGTTTGATGTTCTGCCTAATGGCACCAAGCATTCATATGATTATACGCATAACACCTCTAACATTCATGATACATCATTAAATGAAATTAACTTGGGCATAAACAACTCTCCAAAAATGGTGACAATTTCCAATGATTTGACTCCTGAAGAAAAAAGAGAGATCACGAATGTACTTAAATGTCATGTGGTAGCATTTGCTTGGTTATACAAAGACATGTCCGGAGTAGACAGGCAAATACTAGAGCATCACATCCCAACTGACCCTCGGATCAAGCTGATAAAATAGAAACTACGTTGCTTAAGGCTTGAATGGGCAGAAAAGGTCAAGGCTGAATTGGCAAAGCAGATTGAAGCTAAATTCTTAGAAGTGGTTGAATACCCGATGTGGCTAGCCAACATTGTCCTAGTAGCAAAGAAGGATGGCAAGGTCAGAGTCTGTATGGATTTCAGGGATCTGAACAAAGTCTCCCCAAAGGATGACTTCCCCCTACCCCACATCGATGTACTGGTCAACAAAGCAGCAAGGGAAGCTATGTATTCCTTCATGGATGGCTTCTTAGGCTATAACCGGATACTAATGGAAATAACTGATAAGATCAAGACATCATTCATCACTGAATGGGGCATATACTACTACAAGGTAATGCCGTTTGGTTTGAAAAATGCTGGCGCAACATATCAGCGGGCCGTCACAACCCTCCTTCAGGATATGATCCATAAGGAAGTGGAAGTTTACGTTGATGACATGCTTGTGAAATCCAACACCAGGGAGGAACATCCAGTTGTCCTAGATAAGTTTCTCGCCATAATTGAGAAATACAATCTCTCCTTGAACTCGAAAAAGTGCGTATTTGGGGTCACATCTGGGAAACTCTTGGGGCATATAGTTAGCCAAAAAGGAATTGAGATGGATCCTGATAAAAGCATAGCCATTAGGGATATGCTTCACCGAAAACTGAGAAAGAAGTTTGGTCTTTCCTGGGGTTTCTACAGTATGCAAGCAGATTTATCGCCAGACTCACTACCATTTGCGAGCCAATCTTCAAATTACTGTGAAAGGACTAACTAGTAGTTTGGAATGACCAGTGCCAAGTTACGTTTGACAAAATCAACAATACTTATTAAGCCCACCCGTCCTCCGTCTACTAGAGCCTAGAAAGCCCCTGATCTTATACTTAGCAATTGAGGAATCATCAGTTGGAGTAATACTTGTGCAAGAACACGGAGATAGAAGTGAACATGTAGTCTACTACTTGATAAAAAATTACTCGAGTATGAGTCACATTACACCTTGGTGGAGAAAATCTACACAACGATGGTTTGGTTGACAAAGAAGCTATGACATTACTTCTAATCTTATCATATAAAAGTCATCACGAAGCTAGACCTGATGAAGTACTTATGCCAGTCACCAACACTAACTAGAAAACTCTCAAGATGGTTATTTCTATTATCTGAATTTGACATCGAATATGTGACCAAAAAATTCATTAAGGGACGAGAAGTCGCTAAATTTTTAGCAAATCAACCCTTGGACTCTGATTATGTTGAAAATCTAGAATTTCCAGATTAGCAACTAGCATTGATAGAGGACGCAGGTGTAGAGTGGAAAATGTTCTTCGACGGTGCAATGAACAGAAATGGAGCCGGCCTATGGGTTGTATTGATAACACTGTAAAATGAAGTTATACCCCTTTCCAAACGATTGGAATTCCCAGTAACAAACAACGAGGTAGAATATGAGGCTTGCCTGTTTGGGTTAGAGGCACTTTGAAAGGCACGGGCAAAAGAAATATCGGTGGTTGGAGACTCAGCTCGGGTTATAAAACAAGTCACTGGCAATTGGGAAATAAGAGAAGAATCACTCCATTCCTAGGTGGAAGCCGTATGGAGAATCTCACAAAAATTTTCCAAATGAATCATCATACACGTACCTAGGGATGAAAACCAAATGGCAGGTGCACTCGCTACACTAGCCTCGATGAGGGAGGGCCCTAGAACTCAGTCAATCAAACCCGTTGTACTGCAAACTGACAAAGAACCCTTCTACTGTCACCTAGTGGAAATAGAGGATCAACAAGCTATCAGGAATTGGTTCTTTGACATCGTCAAATTTTTCCAGACCGGGGAATGCCCAAAAGGTGCAACACACTCTGAAAGAACCTCATTACGGCAGCTAACGACTTAGTTCGGTCTAGTAGAAGGGGATTTGTTCAAATGAACTTTAGAAGGGATGTTGTTGAGATGTCTCACAGAACAAGAGGCACTGTTGATAATGAGACAAATGCATGTGGGGGATTGTGGTCCACACATGAATGGGATAGAATTGGCTAAGAAAATACAACGCCAAGGGTATTATTAGACAATAATGGTCACAGGCTGCGTATCGAAAGTACAAAAGTTCCATGAGTGCTAGATTTACAGTGACATCAGTCATCTACCCCCATCCGAACTCCATAGCTTATTTGCTCCTTGGCCATTCTCAACGTGGGGCATCGACATTATTGGTGAGATTCGGCCAAACTTGACTAATGGACATCATTTCATTATAGTAGTAATCGACTACTTTTCAAAATGGGTGGAAGCCGAATCTTACACCAACATCATTGCTAAGAAGATGGCCAAGTTCGTAGAAAAGTATATATTCACCCGATATGGCATCCCACATCACATCGTATCAGATAATAGCGTTCATTCCAAGGAGCCACATTAGAACTAATGAGGAAATATGGGATCGAGCACCATCGGTCATCACCATACAGACCACAGGTTAATGGGGCAGTAGAGGTAGCCAAAAGGGTTATTAAGAAAATCTTGAGCAAGATGGTCGTTACCTAAAGGGACTGGGTTGATAAGTTGCGATTCGCATTATGGGGATACAGAACGAGCGTCAAAACTCCCACCAATCAAACCCCTTTCTCATGAGTATATGGGATGGAAGTAGTTTCACCAGTGGAAATGGAAGTGAAATCGCTTCGAGTAGCATTGGAGGTGAGGTTAGAGGAGTCAGAATGGGCAAAGGACAGATTTGAATAGTTGAACATGATTCATGAATGGCGACTAAAGGCACTGGATCATTTGCAGATATACCAACAACGCATGGCTAAGGCATACAATAGTCGGGTCAAAGCCAGAAGCCAACCGTTAAAAGTAGGAGACTTGGTTCTGAAACAAATGAGACCCTCAAGTGTGGACCAACGAGGAAAGTTTCATCCAAACTAGGAAGGTCCTTATGTGATTAAGAAAATCTTGAGCAAAGGAGATGCCAAGATCATAGACATGGATGGAAACGAATTCGTCAATCCAATCGATTAAGACAAGCTTAAGCGCTACCACCTGTAAAAATAAAAGAAGTAAAATTTACAAAAGCCGTACACCAAAAAGGAGAGAAAAACCAGTCAACCAGATGGCACTTGGCTACCTGGGCAACAATTAGGACCATTCTTGTATAAAAGCCAGAAATGTCTGCTGAGTTGAAAACCCGTAAAAGGAGGCTCAGGCAAAAATTAGGACACGGTGAGGAACAGAGGGAATGCGGAGTTAGAAAACCTGCTCTAGGCTAACTAGTGACAGAACTCAAATCATTGGAAAACTTGTACCCTTTTAAAAGCCGTTCAATGAAATGTGTTATTGCAAGGATTTATGTTTATGTTTATATGAATGTGTGCATACAAGTAAATAAAGTTCGACAAAATTTCATAATGTCAAAAACAATCCAAGAATAAGCCAAAAACAAAGGCTAGAAAATAAATGGTAAAAACAAATAAGATCTAAGGGTGCCAGTCATTCCACCTTACACGCTTCCTCAAAGTATGAGGAAGGGGGTTTAAACCACCTTTGTACCTTTCCCACTCACAAGACACCATAAAGTGTAGATGAGCATCAGGGAGAACCTTGATCTCACCAAGCCATCCACTGTAGAATTCATCAGTACCTATGGTCTCCGGGGTAGTGTAATCCAGTATAACAACTCGAGCGCATGCCTAAAGCCTCCGTATCACATCAGCTGTATCAGGACCGAAGTCGCGAAAAACTTATTCACGTAAAATATAGGTGTTGTCAATACCCCTTATCAAAATAGAAAAATGATGATAACTGCAAGTATACAGTTGCGATGTAGTTTTAAAAGATATCGATCCCACAGGGAAGGACTTGTTCTAAAGATCAAAAGGAAGATAAAATAAGAAAATAAAATAAATTTGATATTTTGGGTAGGAGGGTTAGAATGAAGAATGAGTAAATATAGGTATGAAAGATTAGAGAATCTAAATATATAGATTTTCCCAACGAAATAAGGATAGCAGAGAAAGTATGCAAGTTTAACAAAGATGTTACGATTCACTAAACTAATCTAACAAACTCGGTTCTAAATACTCAGATGTTCAATTATTCACCGTAAAGCAATAGATGAAATGACTTTTCTAAACCTATTGCAAACGAATTAAGACGATTATATAAACCTGGACAACGTCAATACTATGCTTAGTACGGGTCACTCTCACATAGCCACATTTAGCAAGTTACCATTCCAAAAATGTTAGCTCATTAAACAGCATTATATCACAGATCCAGTGATTATACATGATGTTGTTAATCCCGAAACTACTCTTAAAATTAACTCCAACGCATATAACTTAATTAACATAAAAGATTTAACATAAAATACTAATTATGACACATAGACATATCATAAACTTCGAAATAGAAAGTATAAGAAGAAAGCAAAGTAAAGTTGTAAGGTATGCAAGTGAAAGCTAAAGTTGATCAAACCGTATCCACTTTTTAATG
>CATIWQ010110097.1:0-21646 GCA_949673415.1 Euphorbia schlechtendalii
AATAAAAATCTAATTTAATGACACACACAACTAAAATATAAAATAAAATAAAGAAAGAAATTGAACCTGTTTACTCCTTAGAACTTGAATCTGGTGGACTCGGCGAGATTTCCAAATTTTGCATTCTGAAATATGTATTCAACTTCTGGTTCAAAGAAATATTTGATTTTGTTAGTTGATGAACATCTTGTTAAATTGCGGTAATATCCATGCAAGCTTTGTCAACATCTTTCACGAACTTTCCTCTCCAAGTATCATTTGTACTTCCCGAGGCTTGTCTTGAATCACCACTCTCAAATTGCACTTCCTCAACATCATCTTCGTCATGCCAAATATCTTGAGAGGATGATTGTTGGTTCGGTCGAAGCTTCCTTACCCTTACTACATATGGAAAAAATGTAAATTTTCCTCCTTCTTCCTTAACCAAACCTGCTCTTTTCATGTAAACACCTCCCATAAAATTAAATTTCTCCCTCTGATTATACTGGTATTGTAATTGATTTTTTGCTCCCAAAATTATCCCACAAATCGTGTTTGCACCTCCAACTCTAGCATTTTTATGTGCAGCAAGACTAGTGATGGACTCCAAAATGTACATCGAAAACTTTGGTCGAAATTGTGAAACTGTGCATTCCAATAATTCCAAATCTTTCATTGACACTTTAGTTGTTTCATGTCGAAAGAAAAGACTTTGAGAGATGAACACTTGAATGTAGAGAAGATTGTTGCTTCCAATATTCTTGTTGCATGAGTTCTTAACATCGTATCAATCCAATCCTATTAACTCGGTCCAAACATCTGTTAACTCGTAATCTTCATCTTTCTCAATCTCATCATAATTCTCTCCTAAACCAAACCAGTTGGTTAAATCCATCAAAGTGAACTTACATTCTTCGCCTCCATTCCTGAATTTCTTTTTAAACTATTTCCACCATCAGCAATAGTTATTAAGAACTCGAGGACCCATTCCTCGATAAAAGGAAATTGCATAACCACAAACTTTTCCAATCCAAAAAGCGAGAAACATCCCTCTACTTCTGCGTGAATCCCAGCATCAATAACAAAAGTAGGATCATAGAAAAGCATACCGTGAAAATCAAAATTCTTGATTCTCAAATATATTTGCACTTCCTCGTCGCTATAAATCGGAAAGGGACAACCAACCTAAGTTTGTCGGTTTACCAATTTCTTTTTCCCTTTTGATGAAGTTGCTGCAACCTTCTTAGGAGCCATTTGAAATCAAGAAAGAAAATTTTAGAGAATAGAGAAGACTTGACTTTTGAGAGTTTGAGATTAAGAATAAGAGTTTTTGTGAAAAAAATTCATGGAAAGAGTTTATTTATAGGGAAAATAGGATAATTGTTGCCTTTCCAACGGATACATTGTAAAAATAACCGTTAGAATATAACTGTTACAACAATAATTGATGTGTAGATCGCACAGGTCACGATCGCGAGAGTAAGTCACGATCATGACTTTCTCTTACTCAGAAACAGATTGTTTAAATCTCAAATGATCACGAGCGTGAACCAGATCGCGATCGCGATATGTCAAAATCCAAAATCTTTTTCTTCTTTTTTTCTATTTTACTTGAAAAACTACTCTAAACTAAAATATTTTAAAATAGAAATAAACTACTATAATATACTATACATATATATATATATATATATATATATTAGGAAAAAATAAGAGATTTACGGATTTATGGAGTTTTTCAACCTCTTGATTTCATATTCATGGATGAAGTCTAGCTTTACAACTTCTTGGATGCAAGCATCAATCAAGTCAAGTTTCATGCAAATATCTTCATCCATAGGATATTTATCAGCTTTACCCATGTTAAATTCTACCGTATCATCACCTATCCTTAATTTAATTTTGCCTTCTGAAACATCGATCAATGCTTTGCCAGTATGGATAAAAGGTCTTCCTAAAATTATAGGACACTTTTCATCATATGCAAAATCTAGCACAACAAAGTCAGTTGAGAAAACAAATTTCTCCACTTTAACTAGCACATCTTCTATTATGCCATAAGGGCGTTTAATAGACTGGTCAGCCAACTGCAAAACCATATTTGTCCTTTTAACTTCATCATCAAGTTTCAATTCTTTGAAGATCGATAAAGGCATAAGATTTATACTAGCCCCAATATTTCCAAGTTGACATGGAATTATGAAACTTCCTAGATCTTTTAGTTTAGTGGGCATTGTAGTAGTTATTACTTTACTACAATGTTCAGTTAAAGATACCTTTGATATTCCTTCTAAACTACGTTTACGAGATAAAAGTTCTTTAATAAACTTACCATAGTTAGTAATCTGAGTAATGGCTTCAATAAAATAAAGATTGATTTCTAGACCTTTGAGTTTGTTGATGAAATTGATGAATTACTTATCTTCATTCTTCTTCTTCATCCTATTTGGAATAGAACTCGCTAATTGATCAATTTGTATTTCCAAATTATGAATTGAAGATGATTAATTTTAAACATTTGATCCATCCTATTCTCTAATTTTCTATAACATTCTTCCTATTCGGATTGCTTATTACAAACTCCCTTTAGAAATTTGTCTATTTTACTTGTTAACTGCCCTATTCTATTAGTACTCTGGTAATTCTTTTGTTGATTATCACCATATTTACAATTAGAATTTCTATAGTTATTTCCATTATTTCCATAAGAATTCCCTTGACTTTGTATATAACTTAATTGCTCCCCTACAGATGGGTTAAAATTACACTCAAAAGCTGTGTGTCCAATTTGACCACAATTTTCACATGTCAAAGGATTATTCTTACTTACATGCATGTTATCTATTTTGTTACATAAAGCAGATATTTGTGCTTGCATAATAGAAATGGAATCTAATTCGTTGACCTTTTTAACCGAACTAGAGGATGAAGATGTAGCATGTGAATGAGTAGGATTAGTAATACTTACTTGTGCTTTCTCCACTGGCCACATACTATTGTTGCTTGCCATATCTTCCAAAAGTTTAAAAGCTTCTTGACTAGTTTTCTTCATAAGAGATCCTGTAGCCATAGCATCAATTACTCCTCTCGTTGCATTATTTACACCATTGTAGAAGGTTTGCAGAATAATTTACACCATTGTAGAAGGTTTGCAGAATAATTTACACCATTGTAGAAGGTTTGCAGAATAACATTCTGAGGTAAACCATGATGAGGACAAACTCATTGAAGTTCCTTATAACGTTCCCAGGCTTCGTATAAGGATTCACTATCTTTCTGGGTAAAGGAAGTGATTTCTTTAATGAGTCTTGCGGTTTTTGCTAAAGGGAAATATTTAGTCAGAATTGCTTGGGCTAATTGGTTCCAAGTAGTGATTGAATTTGGGGGTAATGAATTCAACCAAACTTTCGCTTTATCACGGAGTGTAAAGGGGAATAAGCAAAGTTTAAATTCTTCATCAGGAACATTGGGCATTTTGAAGGTATCACAGACTTCTAAAAAGTTTACAATGTGAGAATTTAGGTTTTCATTAGGTAGACCATAATATTGCACATTATTGCTAATCATTTGAAGTAATGCTGGTTTTATTTCAAATTGATTCACATTAATCAGCGATCTAGCAATTCCTTGATTGTTACCATTGATGGTCGAGATAACATAATCCATAAGCCTTGGTTGGGGTGGATCTTCATCTTGATTCGGATTTTCATTTGGATTAGGCGGTGGGTCTTCAACTTGAGCCATCCCTCTTTCTTGTCTCTTATATTTTTGACTCCTTACCCTACCAAATTGTTCTATTTCTGATTTGAAAGATGCCAAACTTTCTCCCGAACTACGCGTACTTGGCATGCACACACTAGAAAGAAAACTCAATGAATAAGCAAGAAAAATATGTTAATAATAAGTTAATAATAATAACAATAATAAAAAAAATAAAAATAAAAATAAAATTGCTCGTTTACCTAAACACAATTGACTTCCATGGAAATATCCTTGGAACGCAATTGCCTTTCCTGGCAACGGTGCCAAAAACTTGATCTCCACTTTTTCACTGATAAGTTTAATAACTTAATGATTCCGAAAACTTGTTCGTGAGGCTTGGCTATACTCGTTTAGTAAGGCTTATCCTCAATAATAATGCCAAAAACTTGTTCACGAAAAATGTAGGTGTTGTCAATACCCCTTATCACATAGAAAAATGATGATAACTGCAAGTATACAGTTGCGATGTAGTTTTAAAGGATATCGAACCTACAGGGAAGGACTAGGTCTAAGGATCAACAAGGAAAGACAAAGTAAAAGAAAATAAAAATAGTTTTGAGATTTTTTGGAAAGGAAGATCAGAATGAAAAGTTGAGTAAATATAGATGTGATAGATGAGAGACTCTAAATACATAGATTTTCACTACAAACAAGTATAACAGAGAGAACATGCAAGTTCAACAAAGATGTTACGACGCACTAGACTAATCTAACAAACCCGGTTCAACACACTCAGATGTTCAATGATTCTCCGCAGAGCAACACACGAAATAACTTTTCTAATCATAGTGCAAATGAGATAAGACTGATATATAAACCTGGATAACGTCAATACTATGCTTAGTACGTGTCGCTCTCACATAGCCACATTTAGCAAGTTACCATTCCAAAAATGTTGTCTCACTAAACAGCGTTATATCATAGATCTAGTGATTATACACGATATTGTTAACCCCGAAACTACTCTTAAAATTAACACCAACGCATATAACTTGATTAACATAAATCACTTAGCATGAAATATGCATTATAACACATAGACATATCATAAACTTCAAAATAGAAAGTATAAGTAGAAAGAAAAGCAAAGTTCTAAGGTATGCAAGTGAAAGCTAAAGTTGATCAAATCGTATGCATTCTTTAATGGGAGTCGTCAATTCCTGCAATTTTTGCGTCTGCTTTGAATTCGGTCTCGGCCCATATAAAACCTCCGCTAGGATGCTATTCTTTGCGAATATCGAATAAACTAATATTGAAGAACGAAAAATTTTATTGATAAGTGATTTGCAAGTACACTTATACAACAATCGCTCGAGAATATAGAGAAATCTAGTGATCGAAACAAGGATTCGAATCACTAAAACTTTTTCTCGCTAACACTTAAGAACGTAGCAAACTCTCTATCTATACACACTATATCTCTCTCTAATTGCACTCTAATATTCTCCTCTCTCGTGGTGCACGAAATTGAAGAGGATTAGAACCCTATTTATAGAATTTGAAGGGTTGCGTCTATCCAAATGAAGGGTTGTGTCCATTAGTGAAAGATTGCATCTCTTCATTGTGATTGGTTGAGAAGCTTTTATATAATCCACATTGGATAGGCACCTTTTCATGATTGGTTGACTCCTGATAGGTGTCTGTTTGTTGGTAGTTGATGGTAGTTAATCATGCTTATCTGGCGGTTGTTAGTTAAAAAGATAATACCAGAAAACCATCCATATCACGACCGTGATATAAATGTCACGACCATGAATCTTTGATTGGAAATCTTGTATTTCTGAAGTAAACAAGTCACGACTGTGAATAATTATCATGACCGTGAATTGAGTTTTACTCAAAATTCTTCTTGTAACTTCATCTATCGTCGACAGCTTCGATCCTAAGCCAAATCTTCAAGTTCCACGCATCTTTTTACACCTTTTTCACTCTTTTTTCATTGAATTCCACTTTAGCTCATTTTACTCCCAAGATTTACCTAGTATTTGCATTTGCATAAAAAATAACTACATACCACGTGAAATCTTTTATATGAAGTATGAAAATGACTAAAACTACAGTGTTTATTTTATAAAAATAATATGATAATAAGTGTAATTATACACTTATCACCTAACTTGGCTTCTTCTTCACTTGTTCAGAAATCAAAGCTTTCCAATCATGTTTCTAGTGTCCGGGCCTTCCACATAAGAAACATAATCCTTTGGGTTTCCCCTTTTCAATAATAACATATCTGACTTTGTTGTCTATGGGTTTTAAACCTCTACCTTTAATGCAAGCTTTACTTACCAAGACACTTGTTCCTCTTGCCACCAAACTTTTCTGAAAACTTCTAAGTTTCTCTACAAACTCAGATGTCTTGTCTGTCCTCTTAGACATAAGATAATCTTTCACAAAAGGTGAATATTTATCATATAGGGTTCCTGTCATTAATTGTATGTCATGCTTGGAATCTGTCACCATTCCTATTTGAGCCAATCTTCTTGAATACTTTAAGTATTCAATGTATAGCTCAATGGCTAAGTGGCTAAGATCCCATCATCTCTCCTAGAGTTATAAAGGAACTTCAAATTTTCATTCTACTCAACTCTCATGCATGCATGAAGTCCTCTGAGATGTATTAGCATGGATTTTAAATCCATACCTTCATGCTATCTCATGGTCTCGAGCATCACAAGTGATACAACGAAAGCATCTCTATTGTACCTAAAGAATGCTTCTTTCTCTTGGATAAAAGTGTCAGCATCAAGATTGACTTGATCTGGATTATCTAGGATATAATCTATGTGGCTTTTCTTAAGTTCCACTCTAAGAACTTTGAACCAATCATCAAAATTGATCCCTGTTAGTTTGCTGTCAAGTATCGGGCGAAGGTTTATGTTTGGATTCATTGTTCAACCTAGATATAAGGTCTTTAATTAAACACATAATTTCCTACTATTTTTTTCGATGTTTAAATAGTCCCTTCTATTCAAATTCGTGAATTTTGGTCAAACCAATTTTTCTTAGTAGGTAGCATCCATAGCCACTCATCATGACCCCCACTATCGTAGGTTAAGTCAAAATAATATAACTACAGTTAGAACCCATCCATTTGCATATCTTGCAATTACTAATCTATTTGAGTTCTCTTTCTCGAGGCATGCGTACCCAATTGTACGACTCCTCAAATGTGTCTCTAATTCAGCATTAGCTTCATTAGCATAGGTAACTAACCCTCTTTGGTTAAGGCACTAACCCCATCTAGTCTCATGACCAAACACATGTTAAAGGAAGGCATGTTGTACATGTGCTTACATCCGTTAATGAGCTCGTATCACGATTTATGATGGGAAGACATTTTTCTAGCCTAATATTATTATAGGGATTTCATTGGTGCCACTGGCCTCTCCCTAATCTTGGTCTTATAGGATGCATATGATTATGAAATAATAATCCCAGGCTATTAGGAATTATTAACTCTAAGGGAACATGCTCTGACTGGTATATCATAATCATTTCATTATGCCAAGACTCCATATAACATGCAAAACAAATAAGGTCCATGTTTAAGTTTTTGCACCTATGTCTACATGTTTTTATTTAACAACTTAAAACAAGTTTTGTAAAGGAAGGCATGTTGTACATGTGTTTACATCCATTAATAAGGCTTGTATCATGACTTATAATGGGAAGACATTTTTCTGGCTTAATATTGTTACAGGGATTTCATTGGTGCCAGTGGTCTCGCCCTAGTTTAGGTCTTATACGATGGATATGATTATGAAATAATAATCCTAGGCTATTAGATATGATTAACTCTAAGGGAACATGCTCTGACTGGTATATCATAATCTTTCCATAATGCCAAGACTCCTTATAGCATGCAAAACAAATAAGGTCCATGTTTAAGTTCTTGCACCTATGTCTACATGTTTTTATTTAACAACTTAAAACAAGTTTTGTAAAACCATATGCGGAATAAATTTCCATACTAGAAATCGACTACGTCATAAAATCCCTTGGGTATACTTGAATCTAATATCGATGGTAATTTCCAGATAGGAGAGGGCCCCTTAAAGTGAATGAGTAACCTTGTCCATTCCTTGCGAAAATTACAATGGGTAATCTAATTCATTATACCACGGATAATTATGATTTAAAGATTTCGTTCTTCAATTAAGTGAAGTACGGGACGACCCTTAATTAAAGCATTTACCCATTTGATAAAACATTGCTAATTTTATATGATAATCACCTAGACTAAGTTTGAGAAAAACTTTAATCTAGTTATCACATCATTTTCTATAACATTAATTGAAACAAAAGTCATACATAGCATACTTTAATCAGTTTAAAGAAAATCATATTTTAACATATTATTATTAATCATGCATAGCATAAGGCAAGCTCTGATTCCACTGTTGGTTAATCAAGATAGTAATTGAACATGCATAAGTTGCAAGGTGGAAATAAAAAACTTAAAATTAACTTGAGGATCTCCTAAGCATGCTATGATTGAAATAATCTAAGTTAAAACATTCCATAGATGCTTTTGTGTTTATAAAACATATAAAAGAAACCTAACATCTAAAGATTAAAGCATTACAAGTTGATGCGTGCTTCGTCTCTATTTTTGTAGCAGCATTCCCTTTGAGTAATTCCGATGACACAAGCATGCAAACTAGGAGAGTCTCTATGACTTGATGCACATGGATCTTCACCGACCAAAACCACGGAGAGGTAGAACATGTCGATTGACAATAGTTGCTAAACCACTCGTAAATCAAACTGAAAACCAAACCCGAAAGCTCACTTAAGCATAGAGCCTTCTAAAAGAACTCTTTAATTTGTTTGGAGAAACTCGTGAAGGATCTCGCACAACAATAGAAGAGGAGAGTAGAAATCAGAGAGAAAACAAGCTCAAAGCTCTTTGGTGTGTTTTTTAATTATGAGGGGCTTTAAACTCTATTTATAGAGAAAAAGGGGGAGTGATAGACTCCCCCTAAAACTCTACATGGATCACATCCCATGTCTATCTAGTAAACCGCGCGGGTATAGGTACCCACAGGTTATCACAAGGCAAGCTTAACGGGTTTGCCTTGTGCTACAAGTAGTGGCTTGCAGGCTTCTGCGTAGGCCCAGCTTACGATCTTTCATATAGGCCGCGCAAGCACTGATTTGCTGTAGAGCTTATGGCAGCAGAACACTAGCGAGCACGGATTGACCCTGTATGCTAGCAGAACACGAACCATTTGGCTCGCGGGGTAACCGCACAGGCCCCACTTACAATATCCCATGTTCAGTTGGGGCCCACTCACAACGGGAAAAATCCCATGCTCACTTCATGCAACCTTTTCTCTATTTTCTCATAATTCCTTTTAATTATTAATTTGGTTAAACAAATTAATAATTCTTCTCACTGATTTCACGACTTGTATTTTTGGTACAGACCTAGTCCATAGGTTCTTTACATGGTCCGATAAAGACCTAAAGTGTGTGACCTCATAGGACCCCAAAGTATAGAGCCACTAGAGGTTAACCTAAACTTGGCTTCCAATCCGAGAACCTTTAGGCTCAATGTTCTAGAGTGTTATGGAACCTGATAGGTCTAGACGATCAAATGAGCTTTCTAGCAAAGGCATATGATCCCCCGATACTTGGAAAGTCACGTGCCTGTGACTTGATTGATTCTACAGTAGTAACAAGTACAATATACTCCTTCTATTAGGTTAAGTACCATCTATTTTATTGAGCTCGGATTAAGTGTCAGCTCATGTAATAGCCATAGCTATCCTGGAATTAGACTTGTTTATGAAGAACACAACTAAACTATTTTGTATCTTGATTGATTAAAAACCCATTCCATTAATCGTATACTCTGATCAAAGGTTTATGAGTGTATCACTTCAATAACAGGCCTAAGGTACATCTCGATTATATTACTAGATCAGGAGCGATTGATCCCATCTTGACTTACTAACATGTGATCATCGTTATACCCGTAATCACCCGTATCATCCTGATCACCAGGGTATGAGTAAGTATGACCCAAAGTATAGTAACTCCTACATAAGGTAACCTGTATCTCAGGTCTGAGGATACTTGTACTGCTACTACAATAAGACATGAAACCAACACATGGATATAGTTATTTTCGAGTGTTTATCTTATGGCGGTCTCTAATGTATTACTCGAATACATTCATGTGTTAACTCAAGGTACCACCTTCAGCTAGTGAAATCGGCTGCTTAGAACTAATCTAAGCAGTAAACTTACACATGCTAGTTTATCTACTTACTTGATGTCCAGTCTCCATGAAACTACGACCAGGGATTTTGACTATTCATAGTAACACGTATGTGTAGTTCTCACTCAACATGGCTCCCACTATGTCCTTGCACTTTTACGCTATGAATTAGTAACAGACTTTGTTTCATCAATGCACATATACATTGTTAAACATATATGATACCAGCGAGATACAATAAATAGAAAACACTGATAAGTAACAAAGATGCTTTTGATTATTATTAATAATTTGAAACTGTTTGTACATTATAACTAATAAAGAAATATCACCCTAATTGCTTCTAAGACATACATCATGTCTAACAGTGCGTGTGTGTGTGCGTGTATGTGTATATCAATTTGTTTGTGTTATTTTAATTTGTTTCAATGTAATTTCTACTTTTCAAATATTAAAATATTTTTTCTTGAAAATAAGTAGAAAAATGTTTCCTTTACATGATCAGGAGTAATTTGGCGCTCGTGTCTTTTTCCATGAAAATAATTTATTTATAAATTTTCAAAATCATGATCATGACTCATTTTTGTGATCACGAAGTGGTCTTTTCTGTAAATTACAGATAGTGTTTAACCTAAAATGCTTCGAAACTGCCAATACAAGCTAGTTTTTATTTTCCAGCAGTCGTGTCTCTTTATTTATCCAATTTTGGCTTATCAAAACACATCTTTACGAAATTTATTCCTTCCTAACAGGCATATTCCTTTTACAAAACTAATTTCTATCCTATTTTAGAAAGAAAAACCTTTTTATTCTTTACACTACTTTCATCAAATCAAAACTCCTTTTGAAAGGATTTTTCAATTTTCCTTTTGTTAATCATGGCTCCTGAGTTCAAACAAAAGCAAGATAAAAAAACATTCATGATAACTATGGATGTCCTTATCTCATCTACTATTAAGAAGAAGGAGAGGCGTATAAGTGAATTAAGGATTTTTTAATTCAAGGTACTTTCTTTTATGATCCTGATTTCTACATAAAAGCTGACATTCATGAAGAAGTGGGGGAGATTTTTAAGACACTAAGGTAAGAGAAATTCAACGATATAATATTTCTACTCCATAAAGATTGGATTATATATTTTTTGACAACTTACCATAATAGAGAAAAGTACGAATTCATTTTTCACATGAAACGGAAAGTTATATGGTGCAAGGATTAAATATATACAATTGGTTTGGTTTTCCTATAGAGATTAAGTACACTGAAAAATTTGATATATATGAATATTTTCAATTTCGAAGAATTTGTCCAATAAATTGATATTGAATAATTCCATGTTATACTTCCATAATTTCTTTTCCCAAAGTATCTTACTTCACTAAGAGACGATAACGGTTACAAAGAAAGAGTTTTATGTTCTTGAAGCACCACTGATCAAGAAAAAAGTTAATTCTTTGAATTTTATCATGGAAACAATAGAGGGATGTGCTAATCATTCAAAAGCAAGAATTGGAGGAGACAATTTAATTTGTTGAATTATATTGGGTGAAAAGGGAGCACTTCCTTACCAAAAGCAATATTATGATAACTTTGAGTATCTGGGAGAATTGTACTTGAAAATGGAAGGATTAGTTAGGGAAGAGGATGGGAAATTTTTCTTTCTCTCATATGAAGAAATAACAAGAAATTTAAAAATTTCTAAGTCATGAAGTTCCCAAATGGTTACTCATTCTTAAACTTACCAAGAGACTCAACATGAAATTGGAAGTAAGGAGCAACTACCTTGAATTAATAAAGATGTAGAAGAAACTTCAAGTCAAGTGGGTTGTAAAGAAAAATTTATTGAAGATGTCAACAAAGCATGTATAAATATAGCAACAAGTCAACAAGATGTTCGGGCAATGACAAAGACAAACAACTCTTTAAACAAGAAGAAGAGTAATTTTCTTGAAAAGGTAAATATTGAGATCTTGCCTAGTACTCCAGATTCTTATTTCACAGATTCTTAAATGGGTTTTATTTTTCTTCACTTTTTTCTTTTCTTTTTAATATATTTGTTTTTGCTCTTTTAAGATTATTCTTATTTTTTCTTTTCTAGATATAGTATGGTGTAACTCCATAAAATGGGACATTGTGTACTTTTAATGTGGGGGGAGAAAATAAATTTTATTATATTGTGTTGTATTGTATTTTTATTTATTCACTTTGTGACATAAAATCAAGTGAAATGGAAAGTCGCATTGTGTATTTAAAATAAAATAAAAAGAACATCAAGTAGTAAGTGTTTAACCAATCCATATACTTTAATCTTGTTGTAAGGTATAGTTTACATTTTTCATTCAAGTTGTTAATGTGTTATACAAGTTGAAAACATATATAAGTCATATTGAAACATTTGGGAGAGAGTGAGGTGAGATGGATTTTTCTTAGACAGATAATTTCGAAATTCTTTTTGAACAAGAACAAAGTTCTTAGGAACAAGTTTATGGCATAGTATATAAGTGCCAAGTTATGTATAATATTATTTTGTTACATTCATTGGATAATTTCTAAATAATTATGTATATAATCGTATAGATATGTTTTGCTTTACTTGTGGTTTATATTACATCCTATAAGGATCAATTATGCTAAAGTATAGAGGAAACTATAGCCATAATACTTAATGTATTGATCAATAAAGGATGATGGTATTGAGCGAAAAAATGAGAGGATAACCAAAGAGTTATGCCAAATGTGAGGAATGGTACATGGAAAAAGCTACATCCATTCATGAGAGATAAAAGATTATGCGTAGCACATAAAATGGTTGCATGCACGAAAGATAATTGGTGTGGAAATAACTTATGCAATTGGTAATGCACAAAACATTGGTGCATATGAAGTGATATGGTGCATAAAATGCAATCACTTTAGAAGGAAAAATATATAAACAAAGTATATGTACCATGTTGTAAAAATATATGTGGGAGAGTTGTATGGAGTATAAAATGTAACAACTAGAGTGCTTAGATCAATATGTTACCTAAAAGAGCCTTGAGATCGATATTGAGAGCGAGCTTTCCTTTATCCTTAATACTTGATGTTTTATTTAAACAGAAGTGAGATATTTAAGCAAGAAAAAACATTTACAATGGCATTGAGGTGCTTTTTGACTAAGATTAGTGATTTCTGACCTCATTGTGCCACCTCTCCTAACAGTTAGTGCTTTCTGACCTCACTTGATTAGCTGTGCTTACCAGATCTTATATACCTTTTTCCATGGCATTGTGGTCTCCATTGTGAGGGGGAGCTACTTAGTCTTTATCACTATACATCTCATGAGAGATGGCCTCGAAACCCTTAAGGATGCGGATGATAGTCTTGACAATGTGGAGGAGGTGGCTTGAGATTTGATGGCCCTAGATCCGATAGAGAGGATGATCTAGATGGAGCATTTAGAGTTGCTGTGTCGACCAGGTGAGTCACCCTAGGAGGTGGAGGTTATATTTCACTAAGCGGGTCTTCTAGACATGGTCCTTCACTGGTATATCTCAATCTGTCATTTTCCCTTGGGATGTGAATTTTGATGACTGACCCTTGCATTCTTATTTCATTTTCTAGGGACCACCTTTGAAGAAGAAGAAAACCATCGCTAGTGTGATAAAGAAGGCTCTTACCATTATAGGTAGAGGGAGGGATATTGGCACTACACCATGGTTTTAAGATGGCTTCTTGTGCATAGATGTGAGGATGTCTTTTCGCCTATGGGTTAAGCCCGAGGATAGGATTCTATGTAGACTTAAGGATATTGTACATATAATCCATTTCACTCCATCAGACATGACCTATAGGAAACTTTACTTCATTATTTGATGCATGTGTAGGCTTGTGTTATTGACATTTATTGTGATAGGTTCCTTTGAGGGAGGTGGAGCGCATTATTAGGGTTCTCTTCTCAAGTCAGGATCTACTCGTGGCACAGGACACTATGTGTGTGGTAACCTACAAAACATTTAATATTTGTGCAATATTGTGAATGTGTAATGTTATATGATGTATGAAAATATACAAGGATAGGAATAAATGTGCAAGTGTGCATGGTATAAATGTGTCTTTGGTTCTAGTATTCTCTTTGTCACATCCGTTCTTTGCATTGAGCTTGGAGTCTAGCGATGTGTTGAGGGAGATGCTCTAAGAGAGGATAACTACTTATCATGTTACCGAGCGTGAGAGGGATGACTCCCAATTGGCAAGTTAGGTAGCCCATAATGAGGAATGTACTTTAAGAGTTGATGTAACCCATTTGGAGTAAGAGGTGAAGCAATTGAGGTGTCGAGGCCCGAGTTCACATCCTCTTCGTACTTGTATAGTGCGTCCACCCCATGGTGTTGCTGCTTTAAGGGCCACCTTTTGTTGGTGAGGGAAGGTTGGCAAGATGTGCATTGTCCGTACTTCAAGCTGAGGAAAGGCTGTTAAGATCTCGGGAGGATTTGATGATGTGGATGACGGTGATGATGGTAGTTCTTTTGACACGGAATCTGGATCCCTAACCAGCCGATATTATAACCATGAATTGGGCATTATTTGGCCCATTAGATTATGTTTATGAACCACTCATATTTTAATAGTAGATGGCCTTTCATGGTCTATAGTTGCAGGATTTCTTGTTTTGATTTGTACATTTAGATTTTGATTCCTCATATATTTGATGAATGTATGCCTTCGATTCACAACTTGCGATATTTTTTAATGTTCTTGGTAGTCTTTGCATTGAAATCCTTTAATTTTGCGTTTATTCTTAATGTATTCATCGCTCAAATGATGAACGAAGAACCCTAAGACTGAGGGGGCCATATTTTTGCTTTTACCTATAGGTATATATAGCTATTGATAAAAAAATCTAGCGAGGCCCCTGTTTGAGAGAGCTTCAGCTCCCTCTACTATTAGAGAGGCTCTTGTTCCTACTAGTGAGGCTCCTAATTCCCGTTGAGGCTCCTAATTAAAAGAAGGAGGGGACCCTTTGATACCGGTGAGGCTCTTATTCTGAAATTGCTTCTTCTCTTCATTTCTTCTACCTTTTGAGATGGATAACCATAACCATATGCTTAGAGGTTTCACAACATCTTTTGGCAATGATGATTGGGTAGGATTGAGCTGTTTCAAGATGGAGAACCTGCCTTTCTACGCGTATCCCTGGCGAGTATTGTGTTTCTTCAACTATGTGTGTCTTTTTAGGATCCGCTTGATCATGTATTCCATTTTTCCACTTCAGAGATATGCCCCATGTTCAAGGAATTCTTTGCTATTCTTGGCCTTCCTTCCCCTGGGTGAATGTTGATAGCTATCTCAGAGTTCATCTTCGATTATTCTATATAATTATTCAAGCTTTGGAACTTGGATTCGATTGTGCCATTCCGGAGGGATTTTTCTTAGTTATTGTGTTGCCTTGGTTCATGGGTACGCCTCATGATCATCGAACTTGGTATTTTATAGTCCCACATCTCCTCATGGCCGAGTACATTTGCAGGGTTGGCTTGGAAGTTTCTTCATTCTGACTCGTATTACTCATGTCTTAGATGGGACTTGGACTTTTACTTGTAGTGATGAGGCTCACATAGACCTTCCTCCATCTTGATGCTGCGAGTGTTGATTTGAAACACATTGGAGATTACTTCACCATCCTTCAAGTCCGAGCTTCTCTGATTTAAGAACTAGTGTCATGATATGTGCTATAGGTGTGGTTGCTAGAGAAGCTAACTTTGGTGAACAAGCCTCTTCATAACCTAATGCATTATCATCCATGTAGCTTCAAGGGGAGGGGGTTCAGAGCCCCTTATGATAATCATCATATTGTTTCTATTTAAACCCGACATTTGCAAGAAGCCACCAAGTATCATATCACTTGGACATGCCCCTAGTGGAAGTTTATCGAGGTGATTGTCAATATAGAGTACCATAGGGTCTCCTTGTTGAGTTTAAAGATGATGACTTTCTATTCTCTATCTTATATGAGCAGGCAGTATGGTGGGTTTCAATATGTTCCCTGTTCCGTCAATGAGAGGAACAATGTTGAGTATGCCATAGACACTCCAGCTCGGTTTGAGGAGCGGTGGATGCATCATAACTCCTTTACGAGGTTAGATTATGATGCAGTGGGACTTGTAGTTTTAGAGGTTTTGTATTTAGAGTGGCTTTTGAATGTGTGGCCCTTGCCTAGTTGAGAGGAGTGCCGTCGAGTGATGATCACATGGTCAAGTCAGAGTGCGCTAGACAATTTCTTGGAAGGCTACCTTGCATAGGCTTTTTAATTGATATGCTTTCTTAGATTAGAATTTTTGGCATGGATTTGGATTTTCTCATTTTATTTGAACAATTGCATTAAATTATCCAATTTGCTTATTGAAATAATCTTATTTACGACATTCAATGCAAGCACATAAAGTAAGAAACGTAAAGATAGCAGAAACAACACTTTATTGATGAAATGAAACTTGACTATAATTGTTTAGTAAATATTCCCAATGAGTAACTCCTATTGTTGACTAGCCTATATAGGTTTTATAATTAACTTTGATTAATTTTTTACTCGTTGCTTTAACTTTTGCATGGATAGACCTTTTAGGTTTTCAATTCATTGAGCGTGAATACCCTAATATTTGCATGGTATTGATGAAAAGATTATCAATCTGATGGGTGATTTGGATATATATTTTTTGTGTGCCACTTTTCTCATTTAGTTCTTTCGATTTAGATGTGATAGCGCTTTAGCCTGTCCTTGTTCACCAGGTTCACAAATTCACTTTTATCGAGATCCATAATTCTCATAGCTCCTTCTTCAAGACTCACTTTATGATAAATATTCCTTCCACAATTAGTTCAAAACTTCCCCCTCGTGTTAGGGTTTGATGATTTCAATTATTTTAAAACCATGTCTCATGCCTTCAAGGGTACCTTCTGATGATGATGCGGTTGTTGTATGTGCGTACCATGCATTGTTGATACATTTGAAGATGGTTTAATGCTTAAGTCTCTACTCATCCACCAGATTCAATTATTCATATCTTGCTTTGGCCCATTCAAACTTGCTCAGCCGAGCTTCCAAGGCAACCCTTATTTATCATACTTCATTTTTTATGAGTAGTATTGCATCCATCCCATAGACCAAGGAGTAACATGTGTGCCCCAATGGCATCTTGACACTCATTCAATAGCCCCATAGGGTAAATTGTAGTTTGTCTGCCCAATCGTAATAAGTTACCACCATTTTATACATAATCTTCTTGACGGACTTATTGGCTACTTCAACTACCCCATTGGCTTATGGTCGATATGGTGATGATCAGTGATGCTCAATCTGATAACATTCAAAGAGTTGTTCGGTTTCCCATTTAAGTTGTACTGCATTGTCAAATATGATGTGATGGGGTATACCATATCTCACAAAAATTTACCTCTATGAATTTAGCCATCTTCTTGGCGGTAAGATTGATGAATGATTTAGCCTCTACCCATTTTGAGAAGTACTCAACTGCCACCATTATGAATCTTTGTCCATTTGTTGAGGATGGTTAAATCTTGCCTATAATGTCTATTTTCCACATCGAGAATGGCTAAGGAATAGATTAACAATGAAGTTCAACTGGCGGTAGTTGTTGTATGTCACCATATATCTAGCACTCATGGCATATCTTGACCTCTACCATGCAATATGCTATCATGGTTGTCAAAAAATAGCCTTGTCTTTGAATCTTGTTTGCTAGGGCTATGCCATTCATGTGTGGTCCACAATCTCCTATGTGTAAGTTTTGCATAAACCGATTGGCTTCTTTCTCGTTCAAGCATCTTAGTAGTAATCTGTTGCTTGCTCATTTGAATAAGTCTTCCCTCACTAGATGAAATTGTGTTGATAGCTTCCTCAACATGATGTGGTGATGTTGATAATCCTTCAGGATATTGGCCAAATTTGATAAGTTGGAAGATGTATGCAAACCATGGTTTGGGTTTTGCCCTGACATTTACTACTAGTTGAGTTTCATAGTAGAGAATTTTAGCAAATTGAAGCATCAATGGTCTAATCAGTTGTGCTTGGGGCCCTTCCCACATTGAGGCTAGTGTTGACAACAAGTCTACCATTTGTTTCTCCTCTTATGTTATATATAGATAGTGATATTTTCTAAACTTTGATGAATGTTCCCATACTAATTCAACATAAGGGTGGCATAACTCTTCCATTATTTCCCTGCTCCTACAACTTGACATATGATGAGGGTGGAGTCTCCATTAATGTCTGCATGTGTTACCCCTGCAGCAAGAAGGGCTTCAAGTCCAAGTTAGCAAGCTTCTTACTTGGCCTCATTGTTGGTGATGCTGAACTACAATCTTTTTGTGATAGGTATGATTTTCCTCTCCAGAGTGATGATGATTACCCTTAGGTTTGCACATCTTTTGTTCACGACCCCAATGAAACATATTTTCCATGACAATCCTTAGTTAACTTCTACCATTGCTAGTTGCTTGTCGAGGAATTCCAAGTTCTCCACATAATCTGAGTCTAGGGGCTAGTATACTAAGAAATCTACCACTGCTCTTCCTTTGATTACCTTCGTGATGTACTCGATGTCGAATTCGGACAACAATAATAGCCATTGAGATAGTTTACTAACTAGAGTGGGTGATTGACATATGTATTTCATCAAATCTACTTTCGCAATGGCTTGTATCATTAATGACTGGAAATAGTACCTTAGTTTTTTTGTCATCTAGACCATGATGGTGCAATACTTCCCCATGATGATGTACCTAGTATCGTAATCGAGGAGCATCTTGCTCAAGTAGTAGATAAATTGTCATGTTTCTCTTTAACCTCTTATACTAGCATTGCCCCAACTGAAGTCTCTTTGATGACCAAGTATGAGATCAAAGGTTTGCTGAGTATTAGAGGGTTCAGTACTGGAGGGTTGATGAGGTAAGCCATAATTCAGTAAAATGCTTATTGATATTGGTCATTCCATTCCATCGATTGGTACTTCCCCAGGAGTTTGAAGATGGGCTTTCATACACTAGTAATTTGCAATATGAACCTACTAATGTATTACAAGGATCCTAAGAATTATCGATCTTCTTTCTCAGTTTTTGTTGCGGGCATTTCTCGGATGGCATTGAATTTATCTTGGTCTATTTCGATGCCTCTTTGATTGACGATTTGCCGTAGTAATTTCCCAGATGTCACATAGAATATGCATTTCTTCAAGTTGAGTCAGAGATTGTACTTCTCAATCATTGCGAGGAACCTATCAAGGATTACGGGGTGCTCTTCTCGAGTAGGTGATTTTACCATCATGTCTTCGACGTAAACCTCTACTTCTTTATTTATCATATCATGTAAGAGAGTAGTCCTATGATATGTTGAACTCGCTGTGAGCACAGGATTTTGTACCAACTCACGCATTCGATGATGATGGCTTTTTCAGGATTTTATCCTTGAATCACAAAATTTTCGAGTATCCTAACATATCCGAATGGGAATCCTCCTCATCTCTAATTCAAAAAGGCATTTTCAATAAAATTATTTAATTCAGAAATTAAATAATTAAATAAAAAATAAGAAAATACAAAAATACAAAAAATTCGAAAATAAAAACATGGGGGAACTAAATCCTACGCCGGCCTCGTTGGCGAGAAACTCGCCAAACTTGGCGAGGAAACGCTAGCCAAGCTCTTGGCGAGGCCTCGCCAAGAGCGTTGGCGAGTGATAAGTGTATAACTACGCTTATTATCATATAAATTTTATACAATAAACACTATAGTTTAAGTCATTTTTATACTTCATATAAAAGATTTCACGTGGTATGTAGTTGTTTTTCATGTAAATGCAGATACTAGGTGAATCTTGGGAGTAAAATGATCAAAAATGGAATTATATGAAAAAAGAGTGAAAAAAGGTGCAAAAAGAGGTGTGGAACTTGAAGATTTGGCATAGAATTGAAGCTGTCAAAGATCGATAAAGTTACAAGGAGATTTCTGAAGAAAACTAAATTCATGGTCGTGACAATACCTCGCGGTCGCGACCTGTTCACTTCAGAAATAGATTTCTGCCAATCAAAGGTTCACGGTCGCGAATCACATATCACGGTCTCGACATGGATGATTTTCTGGTATTATCTTCTTAACTACCAACCGCCAGATAAGCATGATCAACCGCCATCAACCACCATCAACTACCAATGAAAATACACTTATCAAGAGTCAACCAATCATGAAAAGGTGCCTATCCATTGTGGATTGAATCAAAGCCTCTCAACCTATCACATTGAAGGGATGCAATCTTTCACCAATGGATGTGACTCTTCGTTTGGATAGACGCAACCCTTCAAACTCTATAAATAGGGCTCCAATTCTTCAACAATTTCATGGGATTTAAGTGCATCAACAATGCATTGGATTAGTGTGCTATAGAGTGCAAAAAGTGATAGAGAGATATATTGTGTGTATAGTTAGATTCGCTACGTTCTTAAGTGCTAGCGAGAAAATGTTTAAGTGATTCGAATCTTTGTTTCGATCACTAGATTTCTCTACGTATTCGAGTGATTGTTGTATAAGTGTACTTGCAAATCACTTATCAATAAAAGTTTTCGTTCCTCAATATTCGTTTATTCGATATTCGCAAAGAATAGCATCCTAGCGGAGGTTCTGTACGGGCCGAGAGCGAATTCAAAGCAGACGCAGGAATTGTGGGAATTGACGACTCCCATTAAAGAGTGGATACGGTTTGATCAACTTTAGCTTTCACTTGCATACCTTACAACTTTGCTTTGCTTTTTTACTTATACTTTCTATTTCGAAGTTTATGATATGTCTATGTGTCATAATACGTATTTCATGCGATGTCTTTTATATTGATCAAGTTATATGTGTTGGTGTAATTTTAAGAGTAGTTTCGAGGTTAATAATATCGTGTATAATCACTGGATCTGTGATATAAAGCTATTTAGTGAGCCAACATTTTTAGAATGGTAACTTGCTAAATGTGGCTATGTGAGAGCGACCCGTACTAAGCATAGTATTGAGGTTGTCCAGGTTTATATAATAGTCTTATCTCGTTTGCGCTAGGTTTAGAAAAGTTATTTAATGTGTTGCTCTGCGGTGAATTATTGAATATCTGAGTGTGTTGAATCGATTCGTTAGATTAATCTAGTGTGTCATAACATCTTCGGTGATCTTGCATGTTTTCTCTGCTATACTTGTTCATAGTGAA
This sequence comes from Euphorbia schlechtendalii, assembly GCA_949673415.1. NCBI lineage: Eukaryota > Viridiplantae > Streptophyta > Magnoliopsida > Malpighiales > Euphorbiaceae > Euphorbia > Euphorbia schlechtendalii. Next base: position 21,207 of record CATIWQ010110097.1, read on the forward strand.
AATCTATTTATTTAGAGTCTCTCATCTATCACATCTATATTTACTCATTCTTCATTCTAACCCTCCTATCCAAAAAATATTAATACATAATATTTTCTTTATCCTTCTTCCCTATTTGATCTTTAGAGCTAATCCTTGCAGTTATCATCATTTTTCTATTTGATAAGGTGTATTGACAACACCTATATTTTTCGTGAACAAGTTTTTTGGCGCCATTGATAGCCAAACTCTTTGCGTAAAAATTATTAAACTTATCAGTGGAAAAGTGGCGAACAAGATTTTAGCGCTGTTGTCGGGGAAGGCAAGTGTGTTCTAAAGATCAAGTCCGAGGAAGGCAAGTGCGTTCTAGAGATCGAATTGTCTAGGGAAGGCAATTATATTTAATACGTTTGTTTTCTAAGTTTTTCTAGGTACAAAGTCTAAAATTTGAAGAATTTGAA
>CATIWQ010110142.1:0-47610 GCA_949673415.1 Euphorbia schlechtendalii
AAGCAAGCTAATTCCCTCGGAAGCGACTTGAACCTGCTTTCGGCGCACTTTCAATATTCTGAGCTCCTATAAACAAATACAAACTTATATCATATTCTTATACCATAGATAGTTTCTTTTTCCATAATAATTATCCTACATTTAGAACTTTATTCTCTCATGACCTTATTAACTTCTAAAATCCATATCTTTCGAAATACTGATCCAAATACTCTAATTTTAGTTTCATTTAACTCTTAACTCATAATTATATAACATATAAAAATTTCAGAATCTTTCAACATATGTACAATGAATAGTTTATTTTTAATTTCACACTCTAATTCAGAGTTTCCTGCAGAAATCAGAACTGGTCCTACCAAGACCTTACCTTACTTAAAAATTCATAAATTTCAAAATACTAAACTAAACAACCTGAAACTAAAGCCATCCTCTTTATAAGACACATAGGTACAACATACTAAAATCTCAGAATCATCTAATCAATATACTAGTTTCGATAAATCAATCTTTCACACGATGAATCTACCCCCTTTCATAAAACAACCATAACTTTTCGTACAAAGCTTAGATTGAACTCATTCTTCTTTTCCAATAAACTAGACAGGTGAATGTACAACATATCAAATTTTCAAACATTTGCAGCATGTATAAAAGCTACACCATCAGTTTGAATCCCAATATACTTCTATGAATATTCTACTCTTGACAGTCTGAATTAAATAAATTATAGAACAAAATCCACTAATTGAAAAATCCCCAAATTTTCTAATAAGAACCCTAACATATAGAGTACAACTCTTCTTTATATCATAACTCTTAATTCTATCTCTAACCCTACGAAAATCAACTTGTAAAACAGAAAACATACTCAATTCCTACTTTCTCTTCTTCCTCTTTTCTTCTTCTTCCTCTTTTCTCTTCTAACTAAGTTCTGCATTTTTTTCTCTTCTAGGGTAGAATTTTTTATCTCTTCCTTATCTTATTCTATTTATATAAAGATAAATGACCAATTTAACCCTCCTTTATATTATTAATTACAAATACCAATACTTATAACTATACTATACTATACTCATACTCATTCCATACTAATTCTAATAAACAACTACTCCAAAATAATACTAAAATATTTTAATGAAATATAATTATTTTTCCTCTAAATAACATCTCGAAGTTATCTATTTAGATATTTTAATTCATATTTTATATAACTGAAACTAATGTCTAAAACAACATATGATATATAATTATACCATATAATAAATTTCATGACATATAACATATGCATCTAAATGCAATTATGATGTTATGAAATGGGTTGTTACATCCAACTTTAATCATTTTACTTCCAAGAGTTACCTAGTACTTGCATTTGCATAAAAAACAACTACATACCATGTGAAATCTTTTATATTACGTAAAAAATGACTTAAACCATAATGTTTAATGATTGAAAATATCATGATTATAAGTGTAATTATACACTTATCACACCCCCACACATAACTTTTGCCTTGTGCTCAACGTAAACAACAGAAGCTTATAGAATTAGCAATCCAAGTTCGTACCTTATTTCGCGAAAGACTATTGTAGTGAGTACCATATTCCACATTACATACTACTCAAGTCAAGTAAAGTCATTTCCCACAAATTAGTAATGTGCAATTCATATAGTCTTGTTGCATACCTTTTCTCTTAATGGAGGTTCAAGCAAATCACGCCTTGACATAAGTGTTATATACATACTCGAATATTTACTTCTCTTAAGTATAACATAAAGTATAAAGGACAAAGGAAGCACACTTTGAATAATTTTTATCTCAAGGCATTTTTAGGTAATCTAGGATGCTAAACATATAGTGGTTGAATTTTATGCTCCATACCACTCTCCCCTTTTTTTTAGTGGTTGCATTTTATGCTCCATACCACTCTCTCATTTTTTTTCTTTTAAGCATATGTTTTTGAAGTACTTTGTGCTTTGCACCCATTTTTCATGCTATGCTACTTTTCTTTTTTCACTCATTGAATGGTTGCAATTTTTGCTCCATACGATTCCTCACCTTTTGCATAACTCATTGGTTATCCTCTCTTTCTTTTGATTTTTCTCTCAATACCCTCATCCTTTATTGATTAATTTCAAAGTATTATGGCTATAGTTTTCCAACACTTTAAACACACTCAATACTCATAGGACTTATTCGAGATTTGCATATAAAACTCATAGTAAGAACACTACTAGATATTACTCCACTCAAACTTATCGGTAGCATTAAACTAAAACTATACAACTTATAATAATTCATGTTGCATTGAAATGTATATCGAAACTTACTTGGAATGTTGCTTTCGAATGTTACTCACCACTCATCCTTGCAAAATTGATAAATGTTGTGCTAATAAGCGCTCAAATTCAACATACGCTCTGAAGTTTGCACTAACATCAAACTTGTAATACCTAACATTCAAAATAACCTTGGATAAATCTTAGTATAATATAAGTATGGATAATGTATAAATAACAAAAAAATTTCAAATTCTTCGATTTTTTTAATTTTATTTAATTTTTTTAGATTTTCGGGATTGTTTTACAAACAGAACCGCCCCCCCCCACACTAAAGAACACAATGTCCTTATTGTGGAATACTTATTAAAATTGAAAAATTAAACTTAAACACACACAACTGAAAAGAAAATAGAATAAAATAAAAGAAAAAGAATTTGAACTCGTTTTATTCATCTGAATTGGAATCTGGAGGACTTGATGAGATTTCTAAATTTTGCATTTTGAAGTATGTATTCAACTTACGGTTCAATGAAATGTTGGATTTCAATAGTTGATGAACATCTTGTTGTATGGAGGTAATGTCTAGGCATGCTTGGTCTACATCTTTCATGAACTTTCCTCACCAAGTATCATGTGTACTTCTAGAGGCTTGTCTTGAACTACTACTTCTGAATTGAACTTCTTCGACATCTTCAACTTGTTGGTTCTCTGAGAAGTAGATCCATCTGTTGGTCCAAGCTTCCTTACCCTTACTCCATATGGTAAAAACATAAATTTTCCTTCGTCTTCTTTGACCAATCCTACTCTCTTCATATATACTCCTCCCATGAAGTTAAATTTTTCCCTTGGACTATATTGGTACGGTAATTTATTCTTTACCCCCAAAATTATCCCGCAAATTGTATTTGCACCTCCAACTCTAGCCTTTTTTATGTGTAGTGAGACTAGTGATGGATTCCATCATATATATAGGAAATTTTGGATGAAACTATGAAACTGCGCACTCCAACATTACCAAGTCATTCATTGACACCTTTGTTGTTTCATGTCGAAAGAAATAAACTTGTGAAGGTAGAGAAGGTTATTACTTCGAATGTTTTTGTTTGACGAGTTTTTGACATCGTATCAATCCACTCCTGTTAACTCAGTCCAAACATCCATTTATTCATAATCTTCATCTTTCTCATTCTCATCAAAATTTTCTCCCAAATTAAACCACTTAATCAAATCCATTAAGGTGAATTTGTATTCTTCCCCTCCATTCCTGAATTTCCTTTTCATAAAGTTCCCATCTTCTGCAATAGTAACCAAGAATTCAAGGACCCACTCCTCGATAAAAGGAAAATGCATATTAACAAACTTCTCCAATTCAAACAGCGAAAAATACTCCTCTACTTCCGTATGAATCCCAACATCAAAAGCAAAAGTAGGATCGTAAAAAAGTGTACCGTGAAAATCGAAGTTCTTGATTCTCAAGTATCTTTCAACTTCTTCATCACTATAGATTGGAAAGGGACAGCCAAATTCGTTTTGTCGATTCAAAAATTTGCTATTCCTTTTTTATGATGTTGGTTTCTTGGGTGCCATTAAAATGGAATTTAAGAGCTTTGAAAGAAAGATTTGTCTTTGATTCTTGGAAAACAAAGAAAACTTATTTCTAAAAAGGATTGAGATTATGAAAAAGAGTTATTGTGAAAAAAAACTAGAAAAAGAGGTTATTTATATAGAAAATAGGGTATTAATTTATTTTCCAATGGATATATATCAAATATAACTGTTAAAATATAGCTGTTAAAGTAATAACTGCTGTACAAATTGCGCGGGTCACGATCGTGAAGGTTAGTCGCAATCGTGACTCTCTCTTATATAGAAACAGAGAGTTTAGACCAAACTAATCATGAGTGCGATACAGGTTGCGGTCGCGATATGGCAAAATCCAAAAAATTTTTATTCTTTTCTTTTATTTGAAAAACTACACTAATAAAAATATACTACTATATTATACTATATAAATATTTTAGGAAAATATAAGAGATTTAGAGATCAATGGAGTCTTCAACCCCTTTGACTTCATATTCATGGATGAAATACAACTTAACAACTTCTTGGTTGCAAGCATTATTCAAGTCAAGTTTCATGCAATATCTTCATCCATAGGATATTTATCAGCTTTACCGATGTTAAATTAAATAGTATCGTCTCCTATCCTTAACTTAATTTTACCTTCCGAAATATCTATAAATGCTTTGCTAGTATGCATGAAAGGTCTTCCTAAGATTTTAGGACACTTTTCATCATATGCAAAGTCTAACACAACAAAGTCTGTTGGGAAAATAAATTTATCCACTTTAACTAGTACGTTTTCTATTATGCCATAAGGACATTTTATAGATTGGTCAGCCAACTCCAAGACCATATTTGTCCTTTTAACTTCATCATCAAGCTTCAACTCTTTGAAGATCGATAAAGGCATAAGATTTATACTAGCCCCAAGATCAAATAAACATTTTAGAAAAGAAATGTTTCCAAGTTTACACGGAATTGTGAAACTTCCTAGATCTTTAAGTTTAGTGGGCATTGTAGCAATTATTATTTTGCTACAATCTTCAACTAAAGATACTTTTGATATTCCTTCTAAACTACATTTTCGAGATAAAAGTTCTTTAATAACTTACCCTAGTTAGGAATCTTAGTGATGGCTTCAATGAATGAGAGATTGATTTCAAGACCTTTAAGTTTGTTGACGAATTCGATGAATTGCTTATCCTCATTTTTCTTCTTCATTCTATGTAGAAATGGTGGTTGAGGGGGATTAACCTTTTCGGATTTAGGTTGTTCATCCTCTCCTACTTTATCATTTAATTTACTTGAATATTCATCTGGTACTTCGACAACATCATTAGCAAGCATACCCAAAGGATTTGGTTCATCTAATAATTTACCACTACGAGGGGTTATAACATGCACATTTTCCTTAGGATTTCCTTCTGTGTTACTAGGTAAATGGCCTTTGCCCTAGATGGAATAACACTTGCCAATTGAACAACTTGTATCTCCAAAATATGAATGGAAGATGATTGATTTTTAAACATTTAATCCATCTTATTCTCTAACTTTTTGTACCATTCTTCAAACTCCGTTTTCTTATTACAAACTTCCTCTAAAAACTTGTCTATTTTACTTGTTAACTGCCCTATTCTATCAGTACCCTGATAATTCTTTTGTTGATTATCACCATACTTCCAATTAGAATTCCTATAGTTATTTCCATTATTGCTATAAGAATTCCCTTGACTTTGAACATAACTAATTGCTCCCCTACATATGGGTTAAAGTTACACTCAAAAGTAGTGTGTCCAATTTGACCACAATTTTCACATGTCAAAGGGTTATTTATATGCATATTATCAATCTTATGAGATAATGTAGATATTTGTGCTTGCATAACAGAAATATAATCTAATTCATTGATCTTTTTAACTAAACTAGAAGATGTAGATGCATCATGTGAATGAGTAGGAATAGTAATACTTACTTGTGTTTTCTCCACTGGCCACATACTATTGTTACTTGCCATATCTTCCAAAAGATCAAAGTCTTCTTGACTAGTTTTCTTCATAAGAGATCCCCGTAGCCATAGCATCAATCGCTCCTCTAGTTGTATGATTTATTCCATTGTAGAAAGTTTGCATAATCACATTTTAAGGTAAACCATGATGAGTACAAACTCGCTGAAGTTCCTTATAACGTTCCTAGGCTTCGTACAAGGATTCACTATCCTTCTGGGTAAAGGAAGTGATTTCTTTAATGAGTCTTGTGTTTTTTACTAAAGGAAAATATTTAGTTAGAAAGGCTTGGGCTAATTGGTTGCAAGTAGTTATTGAATTTGGGGGTAATGAATTCAACCAAACTTTCGCTTTATCATGGAGCGTAAATGGAAATAAGTGAAGTTTAACTGCTTCATCAGGAACATTGGGCATTTTGAAAGTATCACAAACTTCTAAAAAGTTTGCAATGTGAGCATTCGGATTTTCATTGGGTAGACCATAGTATTGCACATTATTGCTAATCATTTGAAGTAATGCTGGTTTAATTTCAAATTGATTTACTATAATGGGTGGTCTAGCAATTTCTTTATTGTTACCATTGATGGTCGGAATGACATAATCCATGAACCTTGGTTGAGGTTGAACTGGAACTGGATTTGGATTTTTAACTCGTTCTTGCTCGTCAGCCATCCTTCTTACTTGTCTCTTATTTTTTCATTTCCTTGTCCTATCAAATCGTTCTATTTCTTATTCGAAAGACGCCAAACTTTCTCCCGAACTACGCGTACTTGGCATGCACACACTAGATAGAAAACTCAATGAATAAGCAAGAAAAAGATGTTAATAACAAGAAAATATAAATAATAAAATAAAAATAAATCTAAATAACATGTAAAATATAATTGCCCATTCTCTGGCAGTTTGATCTCTAAAACGCACTTGCCTTCCCTGGCAACGGCGCCAAAAACTTGTTCACCACTTTTCTACTGATAAGTTGAATAACTTATTCACGAGATTTTTGCTTTAAAGTACAGGTGTTGTCAATACCACTTATCAAAAAGAAAAATGATGATAACTGCAAGTATACAGTTTTCCTTGCAAACTGCAGATTATTTTCAACTTGGTTTTTTCACTAAAAAATGATATTTTCGAAAACCAAATCTAGCTTTGAATGTGGCTTTGATACCACTTTGTTAGAAATATAACACTCAAAAGAACAATTTTAATTAAATTTAAAGAAAATATTACAAGAACGATCTTACTCAAATACTACTACTCACTCTTTACTTCTTATTTTCTCTCTTAGAATTTATTGTTTCTACTAGATGATAAACAATTAAACAACTCACGTATGTATAGGTAAATAATACAACTTCCAACTAACACATTTACTAATCACAACATCCAACTAATCACAATTCCCAACTTAAACAATTAATAGTCAACTTATTTAGTTGAGTTTAATGGCTTTCAAATTTGTTGTAGTTAATAGTCTCCAATTTGGTTTGGGTTTCTTAGTTAGATAAGTTTATAATCCAACACGCATGTGGTAGCATTTATCCTTTATAAAACAAAATGTAAAAGGGGGTTAGAGTTGCTTTATTACAAGTAAATGGAACAAAATTCAGCATTTTTCACATCAAAGCTAAAATATCATATATCATAATAGTTTTTTTTAAGAGAAAAGACCTATATGCTGGAGTACTAACAACAGACATCCCAACTAGGTTGGCACTTTCGACATGCTAGTGACCCGACAAGGCCAAAAATAAGTATATCATAAAAAATATTGGTGATACACAAAGGAGAGTATCACGCCTCAGTTACAATGAAAGTGTAAGACTGTTTGCATCTTTCTTCTAATGAGATGGTTCTATTATTCACCAATTTACAAAAATCAGTTACCTTTTTGTTGTAGCTTAATGAATTGGAGCGGTGTGATGCAAGAAATCCCGATCATATCAAACTATAACACAATAACATGTTTTCTAACCATTCGGTAGGAAAATTTCGTCACGAAGTTAAAGTTCGTTTTTAGTGGCAACCTTCAATTTTTCCGTTGTGAAAAATTGAATTTTAGTGACGACAACTCAATAGATTCAACGTCGGGCTATCTTAAAAAACACTACACACTATTTGAGCTCGCACATTTGTTTATTTATTTATTTTTTAAAAAATCTCTAAAAATATAAATAACTAAAAATTGCAAGACCGGAATATTTAAAAATATTGATCTTTTTAATTCTCTTAAAAATGAAATTAACATTAATTGTTCGCTTAACACTTTTACATAACATAGATTCAAGACCCAGACATGCTTGAGGACATGTCAAACAAGTAAAAAGAAACTAACATGATACACATTACATAACTTTAGTTCAGACTCTAGTGTTACGTAAGTAATTTGAACAAATACATTCATGAAGCGGATTAACCCCAAACAATCGCGAAAAAATATACAAATAAAGCAGTAAACAAAAGAACATAAGAGATTTTTACTTGGTTCCTCCCGCTTGGATTTAATATGCCAAACTTTTGAAGGAGTAATTCAAGGATCTTAAGATGAGAAGCTTTATTGAGTTGCAAATCGGCACAAGAGTTTTACAGAGATTAACAAGAGAACTTAAAACCCTAAGAACTCTAAAACTGAAATAGTAAAGGAGCCAAAACAGACTATACATCACATCACAGAAGACTGAGAAGATGAGAGAATATATACACAAAGCTGTAACAAACTCACAAACCTCACAACAGGCCGTTATAACCGAAAAAATCATGTGCTGGATAAAGAATCAGAGGAATGCATCAGATGGCCTAAAATCGCCAGAGGAAGCAAGCGGCAGAGGGAGTGAAAAGCTGAGAGCTTTTCATCTGAGCTAACCCTAGATAAAAACGGGTTTATATACAACCCTAAGCAAACCGGGCTTACAAAACTGAATGGGCTTAAACAGGCCTAACAAAAACACAGCCATACAAAACGAAATGGACTTTACAACTCAAGAACTGAACATAAGGCAAATGGACACAATAAAAGCCTAACAATTCATTTCTTATTCAGAACACTATTAAGACGCCAAACAACAAACAGAATTTTGTGATAACCAACTTTTTAAAACCAAATTTCATGCAGGTGTACGGAAAAAACACCCAAAAAATTGATGTGAAATGCCTGGAAAAATTAAAGATAGAAAAATCTACATCTTCGGCCCTAGTAAATTCTCATTAGGAGTTTTCTTTTCCTTTTGAAACAGGTCTTAGTTTATACGTATTTTGAAACAGGTCGTATCGGGTCTTTGGCTAAGGGAGGGGAGCAGCGCCATATTAGGTTTTTTTGACTTGTTGCTTTCTGTGTTTAGTTATTAATAATATCAAAGTTATTTGTTAATAGGCAGAAATTCATACGGTTGTTGATCGGAGTACCCCTACCCTATATAGGGTCATAGCACCGTCACTAGTTGTCACAAATTTGTTGCAATTATAGCTATTGAAAGTTTTGGCAACAATTCTTATACTTAGTAGCAAATTCTTTGTCTCGAAACTTATATTTATGGTATTGTCATTGAATTTTTAGTTGTAATATGTACCGTTTATGATTTACATTAAATCAAAATTTGAATGGGAAAGTATTCCTAGTCAGTCTCTCAATGATCAGAAAGTGCATACAAACAGTATATAACAAAATCAAATTTCAATTGCACTCAATAAAACGAAAGAAAAAAAAAAGAAAGAAATCAAAATTTTACCTATAAATTTCTTTCTTTTTAGCTTTTGCTTCTAGTATAGGCATACTTGATCCACCAAAACTAAGTTCAGAAACTCGATCCGATGCTTAAAGGGAGATTTTTGTCAGAGTATAGAAGAGATTTGGAGATGGTGGCAGATAATAACAACAAGAAAGAGATGAGGATGAGTATGATGATAATAATAACTGTGGCACCATTTAATTCTTGGCATCTCATTAAGAGAAAAAGTCAATGGTAAGGTATGATCAGATCAGAAGTAGAATTGTATACTAGAAATCAACTTAGAATAATGTTTCGACAAATTTTTAATTTTTTCTATTCAATTAATTATACACATATATAATTCTTTATTATTTGTAACCAAAGTGTATTTGTAATCTAATCTACCATACCATTGACTTTCTTATCCTATAATATGTCATGAAGATAATTGTTGTCCTATGATCAGCATCATTATTAGTAAACTTAAAAAAACATGGAATGTGTTTTGACAGTTGTAAAAACCATGTGTTTTGACGGTTGTAAAAAAGTTTTTGCGAATTTTTTTTTACAAAAGCATACATGTAATTTCAAATTTTAATAAATAGAAGATAAAAAAATATTTTTTTTTCATAAAAATACCACTATTTTGTAAGGTATTTCAAACAATGCAACATTTTTATAATTTAAACATATAATTCAAGAAATATTTATTTAACTTTGAGTAATCCTTTTGAAACTTTTCAATTCTATTGTTTTTTAAAAGTTCAAACCAAATTTTAATTAAATAAAATATTTTTACTTATCAAAAAATCGAAAATGTATCATCATGTATTGTGATTTTATTAACTAAGCTGGAAATTTTCAATTCAAAATGATCAAGATTACCCTGTTATAACTTAAATTCGCACGCATGTAGCTGGAAAAAATAATTAGGCATTAAATGAAACCAGTAAAATCACAAGAAATTACATATTTTAGCCAAAATCAATTGGACTTTGTTTAATTGGTACATTCAGAGAGTAAAATGGAGATGGTCATGGATCAAATTTTGGCTCCTTCAAATTTTCTTTCAATTCAATAAAAATTAGTCTTGCAAAAAAATCTAGGTTTAGAAATACCATAAAACTGGAAATTTTATGTTCTGCTTTTTTTCATGTTTTATTTTTTTTACGTTTTTATACCAAATTAAAATTTGGTAATAGAAATTCTATACCAAAATTGAGTATATATGTTAATTTAATGTGTTTAAACATGGAAATTTATACAATGATCTTGGATCAATGATGTCTTTTTGTCCAAACATTGTGATTTTGACATACGTATTAGTGGGATTATATATTTAAAACTCAACACATATATCAAAATCCTAATATACTAGCAGAAAAATGTTTTTTTTTTGTGTTGCCTCATTTGTATTGGTTTTCCGAGAACCGATATAAATTCGAGTTCAATTGTATCGGTTTTGCCGAAACCAATTCAATTGAGACGTTAACTGGATTTTCGTGAAGGTTATGCCAAAACCGCTACAATTGATAGCTCAACTATATCAATCATATAGATTATTCTAAAACTGATTTTATTGGTATATTATCCATTTTCTTCAATCAAATCGCTTGCACTTCATTTGTATCGCTTTTGTGAGAACCGATTAAATAGATTTTTCTATCGGGTTTTCTAACCGATACAATATATTTTTGATAGTTTGATAAGTTTATTTGATTTTATTTGTATCGGTTTAGTGAGAACCGATACAATAGACTTTAATCTATCAAGTTATCAAATGGATACAATATATTTTTTCTAGCTTTTTCATTCAAGTAAATAATTAAATTCAACATATATGGAAACTAATTACTGCCTCCATCCAATTTTATTAGTCTTTTAGATGATACATCTCTTCTCATTTAATTTTCATTTGTTATATTTAAGGGATTTTTCATTATTTGGAACAAATCGACAATATTTTCATTCAAGATAATTGCTACTTTATGTGACATTTTACTATTCGGAACATGCCAAAATTTCTTTCTATTAAACTTAATTTCAAAAAAGGAAAGCTACTTCGGGTTAAGATTTAGAAACTTAAAGTCTTTGAATTAAAAAATACAAAGTCGCCAAATGGATCAGCTCTTCTATACAAATTTCTGGTGCAGCATCATTTTCAAAGGACAATTCTATATCTTTAAGTTAGAGATTCGGGTTCTTACAAAATTAATTACTCAGTTATTTAAACCAGTTTATAATTACAAACATAGAATCTAACCAATATTTTCAATTTAATTCATTCATTTTACCTATTGTTCGTTTAAAAAATAAAATATGGGAAAAAGGATTTATTTGAGCCTAAAACTAATCTATAGCAAATACCGCATGGTAAAAATTAATTTCACTTTTTCAATTCAAATAAATCTCAAACAAATGACTTAAAGTGGGAGGGAAACGAAATCGTTCAAGCAAAACTGCAAAATAAAGGTTGAAACAATAAAAGCGATAAAACGGAAATTTTGTCCAGAAATTGATCTCGGTACCATGATCAATGGTTTTGGTACCGCCACTAATGATAACGGTACCGTGATCGACAAGCACATCAGCACAACAGAATTCCCATGTTACTTATTTTTTGGTTTAAGCTGATTTTAGTCCAAATTTCAATTCAACAATGATTTTAACATAGAAATGAGTTGGAAAGCTGTAAATAGGAGTTTAGAGGACTTACCTGGAAGCGATACACAACCTCCTTTTAGCTTAGTCCCAGTTCAAAATAACGCCATTAACTTGTTTTTGGTTCTAGCACTTCTTAAAATTAAAATAATCACAAGAATAGAGAAAAAGGAAATAATTAATAAAACAATAAAAGGAATAAAAAAATTATAAAAAAAATTGATTTATCCTCAAATTTGATTTGTATCTTTCAATTTCGAATTCACTTTATCTAGTTTTGTTAATTGAATTTTTCAGAATAATTTAATGAAAGAACACTTTAATATCAATGGGTTGGTGTTCAGGAAGTGTTTAGGCTAAAGTATCAAATTGAGCACCATATTAGAAATAAACAAAGAAACGAATTTTGACAATTCCTTTCGCTGTTCACAAACTTTTCTATGAAACTCGACAAAGATGATTCAATAATGTGAGTAGCAAAATTTAAGAGAGTTTCGTCTTGTAATTGGGTTGTGAAATTTCAAGTCCTGATTCAATGAAATCCAAGCTCTATTTATAGAGTTTCGGGATTCAAATCGTGTAATGAGAAACGGAAACGAATTAAAAATGAATTATTATCTGTAGATAAAAGTGATTTTGGTACTGTGATGGGCGACCTCGGTACCCTTTTCTAGGCTTTTTTAAACATGAAATTTTGGGAAAGGCAGCGGAAATTGAATGAGAAACAACTAGAACACGTACCATGGTAGATGGTCACAATACTGTAACCCTGATAATGGTACCATGATCGACAAATAATTTTGCCCTAATCTTAATATCATGCTAAGTAGCTCTATAGTTGTTGAGAAACATTGTCCAACTCATTGTACTTGCTATATAATCATGGTCTAACTTAAGTTTGATTTAATTCGATGACATAAATTCTACGTAGATGTTTGGGAATTTGATGAACAAACTAGTTTGACTTTTCGGTATCGAACAACAGTTCTAAATATTTGGTTACGATTATTAAACAATTGCTTTTAGTGGTTTTGAAGACAAGATAACAACAAAAAGCTATCAACAATAGCAAAATTATAAACGGGCCCTACATATATACTACTCCCATGATGCATTTTATTGTGTAAAAAGGAAACCACAAAGCAAATAATAAGTAGTCATCTTAATTTGATCAATGAAATGAGGACATACATATAATATCAACACAAATACTAATGAAATGCATTAACTACACTATAATGAAACAAAATCTAGTTTTTTATTTGTTTCATCATCTAATCTATCAACTGTGGACTAGAGCTAAGAAAGTTTAGTTCTAGAGCCTGGCATACCCAGTTGTGTTGTTGTTTTGCCTTCCGATTTCTTGCAGATTGACGCAACTTGATAGTGCAGCTATAAGTTCCTTCAGATCTTCCTCCGTATGAGTTGCACAAAGAGTCACTCGTAATCTAAAATTTTAAAGACGAAAAATAAAAGAATGACATGTGAGTATTCAAGTTCAGAAAATTAAATCAAAGATACTAATTTGACTCCCAAGGTGGCTTTCATAGACACTCAAATGCTCATTCACAGTTTTACCGTAGAATTGGACAAAATGAGCAATTAAATGCAAACTTGAGGACTCAACTGATATTTTCCAGTATTATAAAATCAATTTGACTCTGTTTCTCCTCTTGCTATGTATCACTGACTAGTGACTAGGCATACCATAAATTATCCATCTCAAATGTACCAAATTCAAGCACTTTATATTCATATACCCTGTATCACTTTGATACTAATAGCTTAGCTCTATATGGCAATAGCATTAAGCACTTTTATGCAATCAAAGAGGAAAAATTACAACACTAGTGCACAAGATTTCTCAAAAAACAACTAAATCGATTTAAGAGAAAAAGTAGTAATAAGAGTAAAGAAAGATAGGATATAAAACCTGCATGAGTTGGGAGGAACTGTTGGGGGCCTAATAGCAGTCACATGAAAACCAGATTTCAACAAGTGCCTGCCTCATGTAATTTATCAGACTCAGTTCCAACTGTAAATATTACTCCCTCCATTTCAAAATAATTGTCGCTTTGGGACCTTAGAAAAATTTCAAAATAAGTGTCGATTTGAGATTTAAATGCACCTTTTTATATATTTTATCCATTTTATCTTGTTTAATGCACATTGAAATTGAAAAAAAAATAAAGAATCTAATCAACTTTCAAAATTAACAAAAGTCATATAGGGGTAAATAAGTATTTTTATTACTTTAATTAATATAGTCTTGGGATTGACAAACAGCCTAAAAGCGACAATTATTTTAAAAGGGAGGGAGTACCAAAATTCAAATTATCGTAAGAGAGAGAGAGAGAGAGAGAGCCTACCGGCTGGCATCAAGGGCTTTCTCTTCACTGCCTATAATGAGGGAAACTATAGGACTTGAGATAGGGATTCTAGTTAAAGCCTGAAACTGTTGCACTCTTTCCCAAACTGCCCTTCTACGCCACACCTCCTTCTTTGCCACAATCACAGCAGCTGGTAAGTTATACTTAACTTGTTAAAGGACATAGTTTGGCAAACTATACCATGAAATGATAATATGAACAATTAAATTGGAGAAATTTGAACCCTCGACTTCACTTGTGTAATCGATTTGCTTTACATTTTAACCTTCAAAGCATCGACAAATCAGACATGTTTCGATCACAACTTGACATTTCATTGCCGTACATGTAGGCATAACATAAGGCATTAATCAAAGAACTTTATAATGCACAATTTTGTAAAGCTAATCAATGTTTTTTATTTGTTGGGCTAGTCACCAAGGTATCAATGGTAAAAAAATTAGAAAAAAAAGGGGGGGAATTTTTTTCATGGAATTCTAATACTTGAAAAGAAAAGTAAAGAATCCAAAATGTATATCATTTACCATAAGCAGCAGCAGCAACTGGGACTGGGGTTGCAGTTGAAAATATAAATGAGCGACCCCTTGATTGTATCAGTTTTTTCCATTTTTTGCTGTTCATGACAACAAATATATTAGTAAAGGTAACTAGAGCATTAAATCATTATTATTCCATAGGTATAATAATATTGGAAAGAAATCCTCTTAAATTTTCGAAGAAGATATGCATAGAAATAAATCAGATATGATTAATATATTTCATTTTTTGCTAAGATGTAGTAAAAGTTGTACTGATAGAAATCCATCCAGCTAAACTTGTAAACACAAGAAACTAGGACATAGATAAGAGTACCTGCATGCTATAAATCCTCCATGGCAACCAGCTGCCTTACTCAAAGTTCCAACACATATGTCAACATCGCCTTCACAATTGAACTGCTCAGCCACTCCCCCACCATTTTTGCCACAAATAAATGTTCCATGAGCCTGAAAGGCACTTATATCAGAAATTTTACTTCTTTTACTAAAATATGAACCAATTATTGCTATAGTTCCATGCCCGCTACTCAAACACATTGGATTTAACACTTTGTTCTGCAACTATCATATATATTTCAACAGTTTAGGCTATTGGATTATATATAGTCCTCAAATAAGCCTCACACAAGCAAATAGATTGAAAAGCTTCCTACAATTAGCCTTCAAAACAACTTACATCATCAATGACTAACAAAAACCCATGCTTTCTACGAAGTTTGGCCAGCTCAGCCATCGGTGCAAAGTCCCCATCCATACTAAACAAGCTGTAAGAAAAAAATAAAACTTAGCTCTTTAGGAAGCTTAATAGACACTCTTGAAAGATCTATGCCAATGAAATAAGATGGAAGTCGTTATAAAATTTCACAGAACATCATAGGAAGCAAAATCGTATCATAGGAAGCAGTCTGAGTGGGACAACTCACCTATCAGTCACAACAACTTTCCTCTTCAATGTACAATTTGATCTGTTGAAAAAGAACATGCTTTAAATAAAACCAGAGAAGAAAAGTAACATTGTAAGAAGTGTTTAACAGAAAATATGAACCTACAGTAAGGAACTAAGGTGGGACATGTCACAGTGTCTGTACACATGCACCTCCACATTCTTTTGCCGTTCTGCGAGTCGAATGCCATCAATTATCGAAGCATGATTCAGTTCATCTGAAAATATCGCAACCTTGTCCTTCTTTGGAGAAGCCAAGATAGAACTGATGTTTCCAAGGGCTACCATCACTGCCATGTTAGCAGCAAACCCTGTAGGACAAAGAAGACAATCCTAGAACATAAATTAGGATTATATGCATCAGTTTTCTGCACAATATCCTACCTGTTCAAAGGAGTACAACTGAACTAATTTTATTTCAACAAAAAATCCATATTAATTCTCTATCTGTTATACATCTGATAGGGGCATTTTAATTAAAACAACTTGCATTACTTTTTTTCATTCTATTAATTGACAAATATCACACTGAAACATTAGGCACTATAAAGTTTAAAAAAAAATAGCACAGTTAAGTTTATTCCTTTGTTTTATTTCTCTATGAGTCTATTTTAGTTTTTTTTCAATTAAGAAAATCTTGTGGTTGTTTATACCTCTTTCTTCTTCAAGTCAGCCAAGGAAGATTCAAGTAACCGGTGGTAATTGGTATATCCACAAATTAAAGCAGAACCTCTTGGTCCCATTCCATGTTCAAGAGCTGCCTGATACAGCATTAAGCTCAAAATCTCTACGAAAACTTTCAGCAAAATTATGAACTTAAACACAATAGAAAATCAACAAACCTTTGCAGCAGCCTTCCCAATAGTAGGATGTGAACTCAATCCCAAATAATCATTGCTAGAGAACAAAAGTAGCATCTTAGACTGTTCAACATTCTGTTCAGTTATTCCACTTTTATTGACAATCTCATTTCCTGAAAACAATCACAAAAAAGGTTGAATTTTGTACCCGACGTATCAGCAATTTGAAACTCTAAAACTAAATAATACCTGAACTGGGAATTTCAAGGAGCCATTTGCGAAAAGTGGAGTCACAAATGGAGACATTAACAGAAGAACGATCCCATTTCTGCATTTCATCGAACACCTCGTAGGCATCGCCCTTTTTGTCAAGTGAATTGAGTTTTGTGGGGTAATTAGGCTCTTTGAGGTAAATAGGCCTTAGAGATCGAAGAACCTTTAAAGACTGAAGCCTTGAGAGTGCTTCTTCAACCCAATAATCCCATAGTTTCTTCTCCATTTTACAGATTGTGCGAGAAAAAAACGTAGGTGGAAGGTGAGAAAGCAAAACAGAGCAGCAAAGTGGAACTTGAGTTGTGTAGCTGAACAAGTAGTTGGGCTGGGGACTACTGCATAAATGATAAATGTCAATCTAATCCTTATAATTTTCGCCTTTGTCAAATTCTAACTGGTTACAGTTATATTTTCAAATTCCACCTAACTTACAGCATCTTTAGCAGCCATAGTAAGAAATTGACAATAAATTTAAAAGTGCATCATTAGTTATTTGTCTAGTCCATTTTTCTTGTATGATATGGTATTTATGTGTTATCATTTATTGTAGATAATGTAATGTGAATTTAATTGTCTAAATGTAGACAATTAAATAGACAAATATTTATAATAAATACTATTTAAAATGAAATAAATAATCTACAATTGCTATCTTAAAAATAGATTAAGAATATTATCACATCATCAATAAAATTTTATATTCCACATGCCACCTATGCTCAAAATTCACAAACTACTAAAGATGTTCTTACACCTGTGGGCTGCCCAAGTCCCGGTTTAAAAAATCTTAATTTAGACAACCAGAATAATGTTTTTTATGTGGCAAACGAGCAGGGGGCAAGTCGTAGTATTTTATATATATCAAAATTCAAAAATAAAAGCCAAAAAGTTGGTTATCAATACTGTACCATACCACCCAGTTGTATTGGTAGAACTGTGTACTATAGGTGATTCCGGTATGGTTCACTTAAAATACCGATAAATAAAAAGTACGATATAACATGCTCAAATTATAAAAATTGGTATATGATATTCTATAATATATTTTTGAGAGATAATTGTCACGATACAAAATGAAATAAGATGGTTTTTACACTTATATTATAAATGTATAGGTATTAATATACTTTTATATATAAATCATTTTTATGAAATTGATTATCCGGTTCTCCTATCTGTTATACCACTAATCGTACTACTAATACTAAATATCAATAAGTTCACCAACTTAATATCTAGGAAAACATTGATATTTTAAGCCTGACATTTTAATCACATCATAAATGTAGTGATCGAATGAAAAATAACCTGCAATAGATATTTTATATATATATATATAATATAATCACTGGATCCTCAATCCGATCTACGTTTTCTAAACCCTACCTCTAAACTTCTCCTTACAAGCACATATTCCTACAAGTTTCTTCCACTATAAAGTGGAACTAACTGCCTAAGTACATTTCCCTACAAGCAAATAATTGATTGAATATTCTATTACAACATTAAAATTACCAAATTACTATTTCAGCCCCTAAGCTTACGTCACTCCGTCTTCTGAAGCTCTCATCAGCCAAAACTCAAAATTCATTATCTAGTCAGTAACAACAAATCCGTCTTCAAATTACATCACTGCCCTAACTGCTGCAGCTGATGAACAATGTGGGACATTCTCGGCCGCATCGACGGCACATGCTGCGTGCAAGCATACACGAGATCCACCACTTTCTGCACCACGGAAGCTTCCGGAATCTCCGAGGAAGACGACGAGACGAGGGGGTCCAGGAGCTCGGGGTAGCGGTTGGCCTGCACCAGCGGCGTGGCCCACTCGAATATGCTCTGCCAGCCCACCGAGTCGGCCGCCTGGGCGGGCCGGCGCCCCGTCACGATCTCGAGAAGGAGGACCCCGAAGCTGTAGACGTCGCTCTTCGTGGTGAGCTCGTTGCGGTACACGAATTCCGGGGCCAGGTAGCCGTAGGTCCCGCCCGCCATCACCGTTCGCTCCTGCATCACTTCCCACTGGACGAACTTCGAGAGGCCGACTCCCATTAAGTGCGCTGTGAAGTCTTCGTCGAGGAGAACGTTGCTGGCACGGATGTCGCGGTGCACCATGTGCGGTTTGACCTTGTCATGTAAGAACCTGTTGAACGAACGAAACCAAAAAAAAAAGCAATTTACATTATTCATGAGTGAAATAAAATCGCCTTTCTGAGATGTCACCCCCCTGAACTTGACACTTTTTACTAGGTTTTCGCCCCCAACTCTGAAAAGTCTCTACCAGCCAAGCACCCTAGGTGCCACGTGTAACTTTTTTATTGGTTCGAATTTTCAATGATGTCAAGTGATTGAAAAGTGATTGATACATGTTAGGTGATATTTTACATAAAAGGGTTCAAAAAGTTAAGCAATACCAAATCAGTAACAAATGAGTTAAATGGATCACATGCGTAACAAATGCATAGCACAAGGACCGTGTGGATAACATGTATAGAAGAGAGACTAAATGGGCAAACTGACCATATCAAAGGAACCAAAAAGTCTTATTTGCCCGAAATCTCGAAAAACCGCCAATTCAGAGGAAATTATGCATTAAGCCAATTGCAAATACGAAATTTTCATTTGAGATTTATACTTACGCAATCCCCTGTGCTAGGGTAGTAGCTATTTTCATCCGCATAGCCCAATCCAAGCTCCGGCCCCCCCTTGGTATGTGATGTAGCCACCTGTCCAAGGGCCCGCTCGCAATAAACTCGTAAACAATATAGCGGTCGCCATGATCGTAGCAACATCCTTTTATAGCAACTAAATTCGGATGATGAAGCCTCGCAACCCTCCCAATCTCGGAATAAAATTCCTTCTTCCTTTGGAAACTCGATCTCTTCAGCCTTTTAACCGCAACCCTCGATCCATCCGCCAAAAGCCCGCTATATGTGCCGCCTGTCTTTGCGTCGCCAACAAGGCGGTTCCCTTCACTGAAATTTTTCGTGATTGACCTTACTTCTTCCTTGGTGAAGACTTTCCATGATGGTGGATTGGATAGCTTACGGGACTTTCTACGCTTTCGGCTACGTCGATAAGCAAGAAGCCAAATCACCACGGCGAATGTCGCAAAGAGAATCAAACCACTAACGGTTGCGAGGATGATAAGATATTCCCTATGGCAACGCATGTGGTAGCATTTATCCTCTGTAAAATAAATCGAAAAAAAAGGGATTTATGCATCGGGAACCCTGAACTTTCCTAAACGCCCATTTACCCCCTGAATTTTCAAAAGTTTCAAATATCCTCCTGAACTGCAAAATATGCATTGGTTTGCCCCCTAAATACCACGTGTCTGTTTCCGGTTTGTTTGACTTTTCAAAGATTAATTTTTCACTCTCCCGCTAGAAGATGACATGTGGCATTCAGGGGCAAGCTGGTGCATTTTTTGCAAGTTCAGGGGGTTATTTGAAACTTTTGAAAGTTCGGGAGGTAAATGTGCATTAAGGGACAAGTTTAGGGATCTCGATGCATCAGGCCAAAAAAAAAGGGTTTTTAGTTTTACCTTACAACAAGTAACCAAAACGAAATTTCTGCATTTCGGAAAAAATTACATACCGGGATCGAGCATACAAATGAAAGCATATGAAAGGTCACATCGTTCTTCTACGAGTTCGTTGGTTTGGTTATTCACCAACGTACAAAACTCAGCTGCCTTGTTGTTTGAAGCGATCGATGAATTTGACAACATTGATTTGTTCCACAAAGACGAATTATCAGACCATTTCCAGTTAAAACCAGAAGTGACATTAATGCCCCTTCCTCCAATCCAGCAGCCATTTGCGATTTGGCCACACAGCTGTTTAGCAAAGTATAGTTCTTCATTAGACGTTAGAGAAGCCAAGTTTCCGCTATATTGTCTACAAAGAGCTTCTGATTCATTCCATGTTAGGGATTTATCGATATATTTTAAGCACTTTCGCCTTTTTGGACTCATTTGCCAACCTTGGCGGCACCACGCTGTTGACCAGGAAAGTGAGCAGTCAAATGTTAGTTATCGCAAAGTCAACACGAGTTATTTATGAGAAATTAAAGCACGTTAGTAATGGATGTTGCAGGATATATATAGTAAGTATTAACTTTGAACAATATTTAAGTTCATAGTAAATTTTTTAGCAGCATATGAAATTTAACATCAAATTTTTTAAATTTGAACATTACTTCTGAATAAAAGATTCATTAAACTGTTGATCGATTTCTTTTGTGGATGATTGTGTTTAGAGCTTCTTTCCATTTTTCTGATGGATTCTGAACAAAAACGGAATATTTTGAACGCAGAAAAACAGAGGGCTTGCATTAGTGACCAATCAGAAGAATCCAAAATTTTCAATATATTTAATTTACACTATTCGTATGTTGTAATTATTTGTTCAAGGATTCCTATTCTTATTCTGAAATCTGAATGGATATTCATCACGTTGTCTGTGAAATTAAAATCTACGTTTATTGCATCTCATGCTATATTTCTCAAACTAATCAGCTTGTAAAACAAAAATAACACCGATTTGAAGAACTAAAACTGGCTTTATAGTATTCACCAATTTTAACTCATGTAACATCAATTTCTGTACAGAGATTAAATGAACTACAAACATTCTCAGATGACACTTAGGAGAAAACCATGATTTCAATTACTAATAAAGAAGAAAAAATTCATACTGAGTAAAAAAACAAACAGCTAACCATTATAGAACAAGAAAAAGCAACAACACTCACCTTTACTGCTTTCATTCTTGGGAGCTGTCACAGGACTATGAACTGTAACATTTGATTTCTAAAAAGCAAAGAAAATATAATAAATTGAAAAATGTCAAGAATCATTACATCTTAAGTCCTTCTAACAAGAACAACTAAAATAAATGCTTGCAATTGCTAAGAAAAGAGGGAAGTATATGAGCTTACAGTTTCAGAAGCCACAAACTGGAGCAAAACACAAGAAATTAAAAGCAGAGACAGTTGCAGAGGATTCAATTTCAATTCCATGGCAGTCTTTCCTACAATGCAATTTCAAAGAACAAGAATTAAAAATTACACATAAGAAAACCCTTTTATCTAGGTTGAAATGAAGGTAATAAGCAAGGATATAAGCTCAAAAACCAAATTACCAAACAGAAACACAAAACCCTAACTTGCAGCTTGGTTACCCAGAAATGGAATTAAAAATTTAGAGCTTATGAGCTGAAGCAAGATTGAAACTTTACTTGTAAAACGGATTGGGTCAAAGGAAAATAATCATTTTTTTGGGAGATTAATCTGCAAGAGAGCGAACTCAGAAGATATAGGAGAAATTGGACATAGCAATTAGTATTGATTCACAGGATGAGGCAGTCAACAGTAAAGAATTTATGAGGGTAGCTAGGGTGAGTCATAGTCCGTTTTCTTTTTCAACTATTTTATTAAATGCTATTTTTAATTTTTGGATTTTATTGAGCCAATTTTTAATTATTTTTGGATAATTAATTTGTATGTCTTTGTTTTTTTCTTTCTTTTTGTAATAAATAGATTGATTTAATTAAATATTTAATCCGAAAAATGTAAACATAACTATGGTAAATTTATAATGATTTTAAATATCTGTTTTGTTTAGTCTCGATTTGATTTATTTTTGTATGCTAAATTTAAAATTTTAAATCAAACAAACTAAATAATTAAAATATACTTTAATCCCGTAAAAAGCATATAACTATTATATTTTTCAAATGCACTGACAAACCGGTAAGAAAGTTATAAGCTAAATTTTTCATACACCGACATGAAAAAATAAAAACATTCATGAAACTATTTCCAAATAACTAATAATTCTGTAAAACCAAAATTGAAGAAGATAAGAAATTAGACATATTGATTAAGAAAACTAATGATAGTACATCAATGACAATAAATTACCATATCATTATCCTTTCCAATATTTTACTGCTATTTTCTCCATTAAGTTTAACTTTAAACAGATGGGAAGTTCACGGATTATTTACATGACCTAAATTTGAATAAAAATTAATCTTAAAACACATAACAAATTGTTTATCTCAAAAACTATACTAGTACTCAGTATTTAAATTTTTTTATCAATTAAAATGGTTTATATTTGAATTTGTGTTGAATTTCCTAAAATAATTGGCAAAAAATTTAGCAGTGGTAAAAATAAGAGTTCTTTAATGTCGATGTTATAAAAATGGCATTGTGTTGACTTTCCTCTACAGTTTCAGAGTGTGAAAGCTCCTGCAAATGGATACTTTTTGGAAAAAGAGTAGTTGACTTCTGACTTATGGCTCTCCTTCTCTTCTCCATTTATGGATATCTTGAAGTTATATAAGTTATTATTGGTCGATCTGCAAATTAATCTCTGAATTTCTGCTCAAATGGCTACTGTTGAAAATCGAGCTTCTTCTTCATCATCGGAATCTCGGTGGACATACCATGTTTTCTTGAGCTTCAGAGGAGGAGATACCCGCAAAAACTTCACCGATCATCTCTACACAGCCCTAATTCAGGCTGGAATTCGCACATTCAGAGACGATGACGAAATCGTAAGAGGCGAAGTTATTGAACAAGAAATTCAAAAGGCAATCGAAGAATCTAGGGCTTCAGTGATTGTGCTTTCAAAAGACTACGCCTCTTCGAGATGGTGCCTTGACGAGCTTGCAATGATAATGGAGAGAAGAAAAACCGACGGGCATATTGTAATTCCGGTCTTCTTCGATGTAGATCCGGTTTTAGTTGGGAAACAGACTGGATTATACGGTGAAGCTTTTGATAGACATGAGAAGGAGTTCAAGGCGGAAATGGTGGAAGCATGGAGACGAGCTCTTAGAGAAGTTGCAGATATGGACGGCATGGTTTTGGATAACAGGTAAGATCTTAACTCATTTCTCTTGCTGAATAATTGGGGAAAATCATTGCCATTGAGTAGCTTGATTTAAACATTGAAAATTAGGGTTCATATTCATGTATTAAGGTTATTAAACTAGTGATTAGTGTTATTTGTGTAGAAGTCAATGATGCATCGCTTGGGAAAGCAATCATAATCAATGTATGCAGCTAAAACGTGAACTTGTGTATGATTAATGTGTCTTTGACATTTTTTGATTATGATACAAATGCTGATGCTCTAATTCCTGAATTCTTGTTGTTGCTGAGTCTATTCTAACATGGTTTGCTTACAAAATCAGTAAAAAATACAGATTATCAGTATTAGCAATTATCTAGAAACAGGATTCATATATTAGCACATATACAACCGATTCCGTTTTCATATAAAACAGAATGTAAAGTCCCATTATTAGCCTGTGTATTGTATTTGGTTTTTTAATCTTTCCTAACTATTTAATTTTCGAGGAAATTATGAGACGTGTCATTAACTAGCACGTAGTTATTCGGTTCGATTCACCCCCTGAATCGATACGAATCTATGGGGTGAATCGAAACATACTTAGAATCGTGACAAAATCATGAGAATCGTATCTGAACCGTACGAATCGGGCGATTCGGGCGACTCAAAACGCTTAATGTTTCTCAATTTTTTTTTCAAGTTATATTCACTTAATGATGAATAATTAATAGTGATTATGATTTTATTTGATAAGGTTTTAATTTTAATTACTTGCTTAGTTGATATGATTTGTTTTTTATGTTAATATTGTATATATTGACTAAAATTTGGCATTAATTTAAGTTGAACATTCTAAATATTTTATTTTTATATGATATTAAGAATTGATCTGAATCTTACGATTTGATTCGATTCGCGATTTACGATTCTTAAAATTGGGATTTCGAATCTCGATTTGACAACTATGAACTAGCATGTTAAGTTGTTGTTTGCTATTTCTGCTCTGGCAGGTATCAGTCACAGTTCATCCAAAATGTTGTTAAAGAAGTCGGGAATAAGTTAAATCGTATGGTTCTAAATGTCGCTCCATACTTAGTTGGAATCGACTCTCGTATTCCTAATATCAACTCTTGGTTACAAGACGAATCGAACGATGTTGGCATAGCAGCAATCTATGGCGTTGGAGGAATCGGCAAGACAACTATAGCCAAAATAATTTTCAACCAAAATCAGAATTCCGAAATTTTCGACAGTGCAAGTTTCCTTGCTAATGTTAGAGAAACTTCAGAGCAATCAGATGGTTTGCTTCGCTTGCAAAGGAAACTTCTTTCCGATATTTTAAAGGGAAAAATGCACAAAATTTACAATGTAGATGAAGGAATGACCAAGATAAAACGCGCTATATATCGTCGACGAGTTTTCATCATTCTCGATGACGTGGATAATCTAGAACAATTCAACTTGATAATCGGAATGAAAGAATGGTTTCATCCTGGAAGTAAAATTATCGTGACGACTAGGCACGAACGTCTGTTAAAGCCTCGAGATGTTCATAGGATTTTCAGAGTCAATGAATTGGACGAATATGAATCGCTTCAGCTCTTTAGTTGGCATGCTTTTGCACAAGAAAAACCTATCGAAAATTTCGAGGAACAATCGAGGAGATCAGTGAGTCTATGTGGCGGCCTTCCATTGGCTCTTCAAGTTCTCGGCTCGTCCCTTTCGGGAAAAGCCATGGAAGTTTGGGAAAGCGCATTGCGAAAATTGGAAGCCATTCCAGATAGTAAAATTCAAGAGATTCTCCAAGCAAGCTTCGACTCTTTAGAAGACGATCACGATAAAAGTTTATTCCTTGACGTTGCGTGTTTCTTCAATGGGAAAGACAAAGGTTATGTGATTAACATATTAGAAGGGTGTAAGTTGTTTGCCATTGTTGGAATTAACAATCTCCTTGGTAGGTGTCTTTTAACAATCAATGAAGAAGACAAGTTGATGATGCATCAATTAATTCGAGACATGGGGCGAGAAATCGTTCGTCGAGAAGCGCCTGATGATCCTGGGAAACGTAGTAGAATTTGGCGTTGCAAGGAATCGTTTGATGTACTGAGCGAAAATACTGTAAGAAAAATAGTTCTTGCATGTAATATTAGGTAAAAGGAACTTTTTGGGCCTTGTGTTGTAGACAATTGTCCATTTGGTCCCTCTGTTATGCATGTTATCTATTTGGTCCTAGTGTTATACTTATGCTGCTCATTTGGTCCTTGTGGTATGGAAATCGGATAAATTTTTAGGCCTTACATGGTAGAAACTTATTTGACAAAATATCATGCAATATGCATTTAAGGGACAAAAAGGTTTTGGATTGAACAACACAAGGTCCAAGTAGATAACATGTATGGTAGTGGGACCAAATAGGTGAACAGATCACAACACAGGGCCCAAAGAAGCCATTTTTCCTGAGAAAAATAGTTCATACTTGTGAATTTAGGCAAAAGGAACTTTTTCGGCCTTGTGGTTCACTTAATTTGTCCATTTAGTCTCTCCGTTATACACGTTATCTAGTTGATCCTTGTGCTATGTAAATCATTACCTTTTTTGTCCTTGTGCTATATTTCCGTTGCTCATTTGGTCCTTGTGGTATGCTATCAGTTAACTTTTTAGGCTTTATGATGTAGAAACTATTTTAACAAAATATCATGTAATATGTACTTAAGGGACCAAAAAGGTAACTTATTGAATAATAGCACAAGGTCCAAATTAATAACATGCGTAGCACTGTAATCAAATAGGTGAACCGATCATACCATAGGGCCCAAAAAAGTCTTTTTTGCTGTGAATTTATGAATAATAACAATTTTTCCCTTCACTTTTGCTTTTGCAAAGCAGGGGACGGAATCAATCAGGGGCCTCTCGCTAAATTCACAAATGTTGAAGGATTCAGCTGAAACTCTCTATTCTGGAAACGTAGGAAATTCTTCGAGAAAACCTTTTCGGCGTTTCTTCTCGAGGAAACTTGTGAGAAGTGATTTAACCAAATCCTTACACGAAATACATCTGAAGTCACGTGCATTTGAGAAGATTCAGAGACTGAAGTTGCTTCAGCTCGAGAACGTTAAATTCAGTGGAGAATATGGAAGTTTTCCTAAAGGTTTAGTATGGTTGTTTTGGCGTGGATTTTCATTAAAACACATACCGAATGATCTTCACTTGGAAAAACTTGTCGTTCTCGATATACGAAACAGCAACTTAGTAAATCCTTGGAAAGGAACAAAGGTATGATAATAATCTCCAACTCTCTTTACAATTAATTAAGTATTCAACACATTATTTACTAAGCACAGTTTATTTTCAACAGTTATTCCCTGCCTTAAAAATCCTTATTCTGAGTCATTCGCAAGGCCTCTTTAAGACTCCCGATTTCACTGGATTTCCTTCTCTCGAGATTCTTAAGCTAAAAGATTGCGTAAACTTGATAGAGATCAATGAATCCATCAGCTACCTTCAAAGACTTAGTGTTCTTAATTTGAAGGACTGCAAAAATTTGACGATGCTTCCTCAAGAAATCGGCTTTTTGGAATCTCTCGAGAAACTTAATCTATGTGGCTGCTCGAAACTCGATCATCTTCCTGAAGAGATTAGGCAAATGCAGTCTTTAAAAGTCCTTTATGCAGATGGGACTTCGTTGACTCAATCGCAGGCCACGAATGTAAGGCAGAATTCGATTTCGAACTTTCGTTCTTGGCTATTACCGAGAAAACATCCTCGATCGATCGCTTTTTCGCTGGCTATTTTACCGATTCATCTGGTAAATCTGAGTCTGGCTGACTGCAATCTGTTAGACAGTGCAATACCAAATGATATAAGCTGTCTTAAGTCCTTGGAGATTCTAGATCTTAAAGGAAACCCTTTGTGTAGTATTCCTGAAAGTATTAACAGCCTTACTATGCTTCAGTATCTTCGTTTAGATCAGTGTAAAAGTCTTCGATTTCTTCCGGAACTTCCGAATAGTTTGGAGGAGCTTCGGGCTGAGGGTTGTTCATCGTTGGAAAAGATCACGACTTTGCCGAATTTGTTAACTGCTTTGTGGGTTGAACTTTTTGGATGTGATCAGTTAGTTGAAGTGCAGGATTTTTTCAGGCTAGAACCGATTGTGAATGTCGATGAAGAAACGATGAATAATCTTGGGGTTGGCTGTTTGGCTCGGTTTGAAAATGCTGAGATGACTTTGTTCAATGCCATGGCTAACAGGGAAATGACGACTACTTTACAGGTGCCTGGTCTTCTTCGATACTTCAATGGCTTTGGCAGTTTCATCTATTTATTGGATTCATTTGAGTTAGAGATGATAAATAGTAGGCCTAATGCATTAGTAGGTACCCGAATCTGTCCTGAAAATTCTACTGCCCTCCTGAATTTTTCAGAGCGAACCCGTAACTCCCTCATATTTAAAAAAGTGCATCATTTTGCCCCTTGAACGACACGTGGCCGCTTCCGATTGGTTTGATTTTTCGGAGAATTTTTCTGATTTTTTGTCCGGTTTGATTTTTCAAAGATGTCGTTTCTCTTATTTTCTCTCTCCAATCAGGAGGTTTGACATGTGACATTCAGGGGTAAAATGGTGCACTTTTTGAAATACGAGGGGCTACAGAGTTACTTTGAAAGTTCAATACGGTAGATTTTTTTGGCACAATTTCAGATATCTACTGATGCATTAAGCCTAAATACTATTACTCGAGTTTAAATCCTTAGAACCCCGTTTGTTAACGAGGAAAACGTTCAATCTCACCCGTGTTTCAACACATTGCGAAAAAAATTCCATGAAGTATTGTTAGCAAATTGTGTTCTATCATTCTATGTCGATTTCAGCTTACATTTTCCATGCCTCAGGTATTACAAGAATGCGGTATATTCAGCCTGTTCATCGCTGAAAGCAACATTCCGAGCATTTTCAGCCACAGAACCACAGGCTCCTCGTTATCCTTCACGATAACGCCATCTATTGGAAATTCTATCCACGGTATAAATCTATGCACACTATACGCTCGAGATGAGCAGGCATTTTGGCTACATGCTGCTGGTCACTACGCTAAACTCGAGAACAAAACGCAAGGCGTAATTTGGAGTTACAGCCCAACCTTTTACGGAATTCCCGAAGAAAACGGGGATATGATATGGTTAAGCTACTGGAAATTCGGAGATGATTTGAAGGTAGGGGACGAAATGGATGTTTCGGTAATTATGCCACCCGGGTTTTACGTGAAAGCGTGTGGGATTCGGGTTTTGTACGAGGAAGATGAGAAGGAAATCTCGTTAAGAATCGCAGAAAACGAATCGGTTTGGCGGAAAAGAATAAGTGAAAGAGACTTGACAAGATACAGAGTTGGAGAAAGGGTTTATTTTCTTCATCATCATCCATTTACAGTTCCTGATGAAATTCTGAATTCCGTACCTCTGTTACTGTAGACCTGTTTGTGGAATATAATTTTTGTAAACTAGCTTTTACATTTTGAAAATAAATAGCTAGTGTAACTAGGTTTATTCTCTATGCTATCAATGAAGTCTCACCTTTTACATTTATATATTTTCAAGTACTTTTGATCAATAATGAATTGCATTATTGTGATCTTATTAATATGAGTATTAAACAATTTCAACATTGAAGGAATGCAAATTATGAGGAATGTTGATATTATTATGTTTGATAAAAAAAATATGAGGTGGAATATTCCGAATCAAGGCAAAGTACTTATAAAACATCTATATCATGTCATAATAAAAATGTTTGAACTAGTACTTTGTCTTGATTCAGTTGTTAAGACTAATCTCCTTCTCACAATTTTTATGGCTCCAAATCAAGATTGCATAGTGATTTTCTTAAACTGTGCTATGAGATTGCATTGACAATGACATGTGGCCCAGTTAACTGCGAAGAACTCATAAAACAATCTCCAAAACAAGATTTAAAAAAAACAACATTATATATCTGAAAAATAAATATTTGAACCATAATTACATGAATAAAATTTTTCTCTAAAAAACAAAATTTCATGGAACCATACAAAAAGAATAATGAATTTACAAAGAAAGAGCTAAAACACCTACAACAATAACAGAAACATAAACATAATTCCAAAAAATACTACTACACTTTTCAGCCATTTTTTTCCACTTACCATTAACACTACAATTACTATAACCAAACTCCAAACTACTAACATTAAACGGAAACTCTACCTGAAACCCGCAAACAACCTTAATCCGATCCGTTTTTATCGGCCATGTCCATCCTCCATAGCCAGCCGAAGCTCGAAGCACGAAAGTAAGACTTAAAACCTCACATGAACCAGTAAAGTTCATCAACTCCACCACCATGCCACTGAAATTTACTTCAATCATTTCGTGGCAAAACCCGCTTTGACTAAAAGCCTGAATAGATGAAGTTGAGAGAGCTAAGGAAGTGTCCTTTAGGGCTAGGGCTGAAATGTGATTATAAGACATGGGTTTCTTGTTAGGGTTTGTTGATGACAAGGTGAGGTTCCAGTCGGCGGTGATGGCGGTGGAGGAGATGTTGAGGATGGAGAGAGTGGAGGAGTTGACAGCAAAAGTGGTGGCGTTTGGTTGGAGAAAGAGTAGTATTCTTGTAATGGCGGGAGTTGAACATAGAATTATTGTTAGTAATGTGATTACGTAAAGACTAACAAAGCATTCACATGCTTCGTCTCTCCCGGAGTATTTTTTGCAGGCGATGGTGGTGGTGGTGGCAGAGGAGGAGGCGGTGGAAGGAGTGGCGGTTGTGGTGGGGAGAGACATGAAGAAGTTAACTAGTGGTGGGACTTATGGATTTGAAGTTATGGTTTGTTCTTGTTAATCACGTTTGTTAAGTAATATATATGAATAGGTAGACGTGCGGATAAAAAAAATATATATTAAAATAAATAAATAATTTATTAATTAATTAAATTTTGATTATTTTTCTTAAAAAATAATAAAAGATGATAGATTTATCAATTTTGCTATTCCGTATGAAAATACCAGTAGCTTCCAGTTCTACGTCTCTTGTTCAGTGTTATTTAAGTTTTTTTATATTTTTGTTATTTATTTTTACTTTCTCTATCTCGAAACTTAACACATTTCAGAAAATGAAAGGCATACTAAAACGATGTTAATATAAACTTTTCCCCTGTTAAGCTTGGCAAATTATATTGGAGACCGGGTCCTATACACTTTTCCCATTGGATGAATGACACGTACTCACTTTCTATTATAATAACATAAAATGTGATTACGTGTCATTCATCTGACGGAAAAGATGCACGAGACCCGGACCTTATTATAAAAACCCGTTAAGCAGGCGGATGAGGAGGCGGTGGAAACAGTGGCAGGTGTTGCGGTGGTATTGGCAAGAGACGTGAGGAAGTTAAGTAGTGGAACTAATGGATTTGAAGTCGTGGTTTGTTCAAAATAATCACGTTTGTTAAGTAATATATATAGACGAGTGGGCATAACACATATATCAAATTACAATTTGTTATAAGATACATATTACATAAATCATTTATTTACTTGTGATAATATTATTAAATATATGCTGTTATAATAATAAAATTTTTACTTTGTGGTTATAAAATATATATTAGATTTATTACTAAAAGTGATTCTTTTGTTACATATATGCTAAAAATTGATAATTATTATTTTTCTAACTATTTTTGGTGTTTTTAAAATCGGATTAAGCGGTCTTCTAGGTGGATTTTTTATGAACACCACCGTGATTTTAAGGGTCAATCGGTATTAGAGGGTTGACTGATTTAGGCGGGGCTAGGAAAACTTGGTCGGGGTTTTTTGAAAAAATAATAGTCTATTAAATATTATTAGACTAGTACATTCCTAAATAAAGTCATCATCTCTTAGTTGAACTTAATTGAATTGTAGTTGAAGATAACATGATCTTCTTCTTAATTTGTCGGATAACAAGGTGTTTAACTAACAAATAAACAACTTTATTCATTGACCTGAAAGGATAAACAACTCCAATATTAGGAAACTATTTTAAAAGCTCATTACAATCATTCAAAATTGAACTCAACGTACGGTACTAATAAGGTAGAAATATTGTTTAGAACAGCCTCTACATTGAGTGCGTCCATCTCAAAAACATTATAAACAAAAATATAGGATTTCAACCAACTAAATTTCTCACAGAAGCTCATGGCCTTTACTATACAAGAATCTCCCCTTCTTGGTAGCAATGCGGATTTGCATACTCCAATGTTCTTTCTAACACCTCATTTCATAACATCATATTTGCATTTAGATAGATATGTTATTTGTCATGAAATTTATTGTATGGTATAATTATATATCATATATTGTTTTAGACATTAGTTTCAGTTATATAAAATACGAAATAAAATATGTAAAGAGATAGTTTCGAGATGTTATTTAGAGGAAAAATAATTATAGTTAGTTAAAATATTTTAGTATCCTTTAGGATTATTATTTATTAGAATTAGTATGGAATAAGTATGAGTATAATATAGTATAGTTATAAGTATTGGTATTTGTAATTAATAATATAATTGAGGGGTAAAATGGTAATTATCCTTAGAATAGAAAGAGATAAGAAGAGATAATATCAGATTATCTCCCACAAAAGAGAAAGAAAATGCAGCCTTAGAGAAGAGAAGAGAGGAGAAAGAAAAAGGAAGAAGAGAGAATTAGGAGCTCAAAATATTGAAAGTGCAACGGAGGAAGGTTCAAGTCGCTTCCGAGGGAATTAGCTTGGTTATATTGTGAGTATAAATATGATATGAATTTGACCTGTTATTTATCAATTGAAATGTGTTCATTGTGTATTAATGTTTGATTTTAAAATTGCTATGACTTGATTATATGTGATATTTGAATGTGATAATCATTTGCAGATGTGATGTGACTTGATAATATGTGATATGTTGTAATCATTTGCAAATGAATTTCTGAAATGTGATATTTGAATATGTGTGATATGAAAATTGATTTATTGTGAATTGTAGAATTTGTATGTGTGTATATGTATTGGTGAATTATTTCGATGAAGTGAAATGAGTTTCCATACTTGATGAAATTAATATATGTACATGCACAATGACCGAAGGAAATGAAAAAGGAAAAATTGTGACATACCTTCCAAAATATTGCAATACATGTTCTATTTTACATGAACCAAAAGGTCATGTTCTGTTTTACATGAACCGAAAGGTCATGTTCTGTTTCACATGAATCTAAAGGTCATGTTCTGTTTCACATGAACCGAAAGGTCATGTTCTGTTTTAAGGCTGGCCAGTGAATTATTTATTATCTGTTATATGTTACATATATCCCGGGGTAATAGTTTGGCTTGTAATGTCATAACAAATAATAAATGACTCATTCATTAGTATACAAGTTTGAATATCCATTGAATATGTAATATGTAACTATATGAATTTATGCAATTATCAG
The DNA here is from genome assembly GCA_949673415.1 of Euphorbia schlechtendalii. Taxonomy (NCBI): domain Eukaryota; kingdom Viridiplantae; phylum Streptophyta; class Magnoliopsida; order Malpighiales; family Euphorbiaceae; genus Euphorbia; species Euphorbia schlechtendalii. The sequence continues at coordinate 33,518 of CATIWQ010110142.1, forward strand.
TTCATTGAGTGTTTATATTCATTGAGCTTGCGACTCATTAAAATCGCTATATATTTTTTTCAGTGTATTGAAGCTGTAGATAAAGTTTGTACTAGAAGCTCACTACCTGTAGACATCATGGATGAAAGGTTGGCTGGCTGTGTTCCATTTCAAACTCTCTCTCCTCGCCAGTATAAGCATATAGAACTGATAAATGTCAGGATGTGAGACTTAGTATACATGTTTTGAATTACGTTAAAATTAAGTAGAAAAAGGGAACTGTAAAATGATATGTTTTGTTGTTACATAAATGAATGATCACAAGTATTAGTATGATATAAATATGTGTATAATAACTTTTGTTAATATAAGTTTAAAAAAAATTTACCGCTATGATTAGGATTCTGTTCTTACAGTAAGGGATGTTTCAGTTAGTATAAAAGCAGGGATATGATCATAGGGTCATCATATGCATACATATAGAAAGTTAGCATATGTTAATAGTTAACATTTTATCATCTCTATATAGGGCTGATGAAAATGTTGACTCGAGGAGAGAGGAACCAGCCAAAACGTAACCTATAAGATCACCTTTGCATTCGCGTGCATCGAGTGTACGTCATGAGGTTTCTAGGGTACCAGAACCTCCACCATATGCACAAAGTGAACGTAGGTTTGATAAATTGAAGAAAAATGGTGTAGAAGAGTTTAGTGGAACTACAGATCCAACTATAGCAGAAATTCGATTATGCAGTGTTCTTGCTTCAAAACGATGCTTATGATTGGTGGGAGACGTTCCGAAAAGCAAAGTTCAGCCTCCTATTTTGATCTGGGAGGATTTTGTTTGAGAATTTCAAGAAAACTACATACCAGATGTGTATATTGATGACAGAAGAAGGTAAGTTTTGAATTTGAGACAGGGCATGATGTCATTGGCTGAGTGCGAGGTGAAATTTAATCAGTTATCAAGCTATTTACCATCTTTAGTTGCTACTGAGAAAGATAAATGTAAGAAGTTTGAAGAGGGGCTCATATATGAAATTTGAAACAAAATAGCTCAATCAGAAATTGATAGTTATTTGAAACTGAAAAATGCTGCAATAAGTACCGAAAGACTAGAAAAAGAAAATGCTGAGTACAAAGTCAGGAGAAGTCAAAGTAATTTCGAAGATGATCAAAGTAAAAAGTCTGTCAAGCGTCAAACATATTCTTCTCCATCACAGTTTTCAATCAGAGGAGGATATTCTGAGATTAGAGAAGGTAGAACGAATACTCAAACTTATTCGAGACAAAGTCAAGGATAAAGTTCTGGGCCAAAACCTCAGTGTACACAGTGTGGGAAATACCATGAAGGAGAATGTAGGAGATTGACTGGAGCGTGTTTCTTATGTGGTTCTTTTGAACATTTGATACGTTACTATCCTAAGCGAGGAGTATTTGAAAGAACTCATTCAGAGAATACGATTCAGAATACCAGAGTTAGTGGAATTGGTGGGGTAGCAGGAAGAGGTAGGGGTAGAGGAGGAACTACAAGTAATGTTGGAAGTTTAGAGGCTCAAAGTTCTAGGCCTCCAACACAGGCTTGGGTGTTTGCTATAGCTCATCAGGAAGCGATTGATGCACCAGAAGTTGTTACTGGTATGATTTCTATTTGCGACATAGATGTTTTTGCATTAATTGATCCTGGATCCACTCATTCATTCATATCATCAAGATTGACATCATGATTGCATATAAGTTGTGAACCTTTAGGATTTGATCTTAATGTGGGAACTCCACTGGGTGATTTGGTTGTTGTGAATCATGTGTATCGAAACTGTTCAATTCAAATCGATAAAGTAGTGTTGAGTGCAGATTTGATTAGAATGAACATTAGAGAATTTGATGCAATTTTAGGTATGAATTAGTTGAAGAAGCATCATGCGATTGTTAATTGTTTTACCAAAGAAGTTATTTTAGAATCACCAGGTCAACCAAAAGTTGTTTTTCGGGGTGAACGCCAGATAGTACCTGCTTGTTTAATTTCTACAATTAGTGCTCTTCGTTTAATAAAAAATGGATATGAGGCCTATTTATCTCATATTGTTGATACTAAGGCATCAATTATGTCACTTGAGGATATTCCTGTGGTTAGAAAATTTTCGGATGTATTTCTGACAGATTTACCGGGATTACCACCTGATAGGGAAATAGAATTTACGATTGATTTAATTCCAAGGACTGCGCCTATTTCTATTTCACCATATAGAATGGTTACGGTAGAATTGAAAGAGTTGAAAACACAGTTGCAGGAATTACTTGATAAAGGATTTATCAGACCTAGTGTGTCTCCTTGGGGTGCTCCGGTATTATTTGTTAAGAAGAAAGATGGTACGATGCGGCTTTGCATTGATCACAGGTAGTTGAATAGAGTCACAGTGAAAAACAAATATCCTTTACCTCGTATTGATGATTTACTTTATCAACTACAAGGAGCACAAATATTTTCAAAGATTGATTGGAGGTCAGGATATCATCAACTTAGAATTTCAGAGCAAGACATTCCAAAAATTGCTTTCAGAACTCGATATGGGCATTATGAGTTTCTTGTTTTGCCGTTTGGTTTGACGAATGCACCTGCAGCTTTCATGGCTTTGATGAATAAAGTTTTTCAAAAATATCTTGACAAGTTTATTATTGTTTTCGCTGATGACATACTTGTGTATTCGAAAAGTAATGAGGATCATGAGCAATACTTGAGAATTGTGCTTAAGATTTTGAGAGAAAAGCAGTTGTATGCAAAGTTTAGCAAATGTGAATTTTGGCTAAATCATGTATTATTTTTGGGTCACGTTGTTTCTGGTCAAGGCATACAAGTAGATCCTAAGAAGATTGAAGCAGTGGTTCAATGGGAAGCACTGAAAAATGTAGCAGAAATAAGAATTTTTCTGGGTTTAGCAGGATACTACAAACGATTTGTTGACGGGTTTTCTGTTATTGCTGCTCCATTGACAAAGTTATTATGAAAGAATGTACCATTCCAGTGGACAAATGACTGTCAGAAAAGTTTTGATGAATTGAAACGACGATTGACTTCAGCTCCAATTTTGGCAATTCCAATTGGCACAGGAAGATTTGTTGTTTACAGTGATGCTTCTCACCAAGGTTTGGGATGTGTTTTAATGCAACATGGTAAGGTAATTGCATATACATCAAGATAATTAAAACCATATGAATTATCTTATCTTGTTCATGATTTAGAACATGCTGCTGTTGTGTTCGCTTTGAAGATTTGGAAGCATTATTTGTATGGAGAAACATTTCAGATTTTCACCGAGCATAAGAGTTTGAAGTATTTTTTGAGTAAAAAAGAATTGAATATGAGGCAAAGAAGATGGCTAGAGTTATTAAAGGATTATGATTTCACGATTGAATATCATCCGGGAAAAGCAAATGTAGTCGTCGATGCTTTGAGCAGAAAATCTACTAGTGTAATAGCTAATGTTTAGGTTTCTAAACTTCCATATTTAGTATAATTACGGGCTATGAATGTTGAATTAAATCTAGGTGAAAATGGAACTTTGCTAGCTAATTTCAAGGTGAGATCGATGTTACATGATCGAATCAAAGAAGCTCAATTTCGAGATCCATAATTAAAAGAAATTATGGAAAATGTTAAGCAAGGGAAAAGTATAGACTTTACATTAGAAAGTGGTACTTTGATGTTGGGGCAAAGAGTTCGTGTTCTAGATGTTGATAATTTACAGAAGGAGATCTTAGAAGAGGCCCATACTGCTCAATATGCCATGCATCCAGGAATGACAAAGATGTATCATACTTTGCGACCTCATTTTTTATGGTCTGGAATGAAGAAAGACATTGCAAAGTACATTTCAAAGTGTTTAACATGTCAACAAGTAAACACTGAACATTAAGCCCCAGGTGGGAAATTGCAACCATTGCCTATACTAGTTTGGAAATGGGAAATGATTACTATAGATTTTGTGCATGGATTTTCGAAAACTCCAAGAAAGAATGATGTTATCTGGGTTATCGTTGATAGATTGACAAAGTCAGCTCACTTCTTACCTATTCAATGGGGTTGTTCATTGGAGAACTTGGCAAAGAGAGACGTGAATGAAATTGTTAGATTACATGGTGTACCAGTGTCCATTGTGTTAGATAGAGACCCTAGATTTACATCTTGATTTTGGAAAAGTCTTCAGCAAGTATTGGGTACAAAATTGAACTTCAGCACTACTTTTCATCCTCAAACAGATGGTCAATCGGAGAGAACGATTCAAACTTTAGAAGAAATGCTTTGAGCTTGTGCTATGGAATTCAAAGGTGCGTGGGATGAATATGTTGCTTTGATGGAATTTGCTTACAATAATCATTATCACAGCAGTATTGGTATGGCACCATATGAGGCATTATATGGAAGGAAATGCAGAAGTCCTATATATTGGGATGAAGAAGGAACATGGATACTGGAAGGTCCAGAAATAGTGCAAGATACAGTTGAAAAAGTGAAAATAGTAAGAAGCAGACTTAAGGCAGCACATGATAGACATAAAATTTATGCTGATCAACATAGACGAGAAATGGAATATCAAGTGGGGAATAAAGTTTTTCTTCAAGTGTCACCTTGGAAAGGCGTGTTAAGATTAAAAAAGAATGGAAAATTAAGTCCACGGTATATTGGGCCATATGAAATTCTTGAAAAGGTTGGTCCACTTGCTTACAAATTGGCACTACTATTAGAGTTAACTCAAATTCACAATGTTTTTCATGTGAGCATTTTGAGGAAGTATAGGTCAGACCCTACACATGTATTGAAGGACCAAGAAATAGAAATTGCAGATGATTTAAGTTATATAGAGGAACCGGTGGCAGTTATTGGCTATAAGACTAAACAATTACGAAACAAGGAAATACCATTGATCAAAGTACTTTGGAAAAGTCATTCAGTAAAGGAAGCTACTTGGGAAATAGAGGAACGAATGAGAAAGGATTATCCTTTTCTATTTCATGATACAGGTAATTAATTTCGAGGTCAAAATTTTTTTTAAAGTGGGGAGAATTGTAAGATCCCATTTCATAAAATCATAATTGCATTTAGAAATGTATGTTATATGGTATAATTATATATATCATATATTGTTTTAGACATTAGTTTAAGCTATATAAAATACGAAATTGAATATGTAAAGAGATAGTTTCAGGATGTTATTTAGAGAAAAAATAATTATAGTTAGTTAAAATATTTTAGTATTATTTGGAGTAGTTGTTTATTAGATTTATTATGGAATAAGTATGAGTATAGTATAGTATAGTTATAAGTATTGGTATTTGTAATTAATAATAATAAAGGAGGGTAAAATGGTCTTTTGGCTACTTAGATATTATTAAGACCTGATAACATGAGATAATTCATAAAAAAGGAAGATAAAAACGCAGTCTTTGAAGAGCTTAGAGAAGAGAGGAAGAAGAAGAAGAGGAAGAAGAGAAAGTAGGAATCAGGTATATTTTCGGTTTTGCAAGGTGATTTTCGTAAGGTTAGAGACAAAATTCAGAGTTATGATACAAAGAAGAGTTGTAGATTTGTATGTTAGGGTTCGTTTTGTAAAATTTGGGGATTTTTCAATAAATGGATTTTTTTCTATAAGTTATTTAATTTAGACTGTCCAGAGCAGAATAGTCATAAAAATAGATTGAGATTCAAACTGATGGTGCGTCTTTTATACTAGTTGTAAAATTCTAAAAATTTGATATGTTGTACCCTCACCTATCTAGTTTATTTTAAAAAAATAATGAGTTCAATCTAAGCTTTTTACAAAAAGTTATGGCTGTTTTACTATGAGTTGATCAGGTGAAAGGGGACAGATGCAGGGTGTGAAAGATTGATTCACCGAAACTAGTATATTGATTGGATGATTCTGAGATTTTAGTATTTTATACCTATGTGTCTTAAAAAGAGGATGGATTTTGTTTTAAGTCGTTTGTTTTAGTATTTTGAAAGTTATGAATTTTTAAGTAAGACAAGTTTTTGATAGGACTAGTTCTGATTTCTGCAGGAAAAACTGATTTAGTGTGTGAAAGTAAAAATTCACTATAAATCGTACATATGTTGAAAAATTCTGAAATTTTTATATGTTATATAATTATGAGTTAAGAGTTAAATTTAACTGAAATTAGAGTATTTGGATCAGTATTTCGAAAGATATGGATTTTAGAAGTTAGTAAGGTCATGAGAGTATAAAGTTCTAATTGTAGATAATTATTAAGAAAATAAAAACTATCCATGGTATAAGAATATGATATAAGTTTGTATTTGTTTATAAGAGCTCAAAATATTGAAAGTGCATCGGAGGAAGGTTCAAGTCGCTTCCGAGGGAATTAGCTTGGTTTTATTGTGAGTATAAATATGATATGAATTTGACATTTTATTTGCCAATTGAAATGTGTTCATTGTGCATTGATGTGTGATTTTAAAATTGCTATGACTTGATAATATGTGATATTTGAATGTGATAATCATTTGCAGATGTGATGTGACTGGATAATATGTGATATGTGGTAATCATTTGCAAATGAATTTCTGAAATGTGATATTTGAATATGTGTGATATGAAAATTGATTTATTGTGAATTGTGAATTTGTATGTGTGTACATGTATTGGTGAATTGTTTCGATGATTTGAGTTTCCATACTTGATGAAATTAATATATGTACATGCACAATGACCGAAGGAAATGAAAAAGGAAAAGTTGTGACATACCTTCCAAAATATTGCAATACATGTTCTGTTTTACATGAACCGAAAGGTCATGTTCTCTTTCACATGAATCGAAAGGTCATGTTCTGTTTCACATGAACCGAAAGGTCATGTTCTGTTTCACATGAACTGAAAGATTATGTTCTGTTTTAAGGCTGGCCAGCGAATTATTTGTTATCTGTTATATGTTACATGTATCCCGGGGCAATAGTTTGGCTAGTAATGTCTTAACAAATTATAAATGACTCATTCATTAGTATACAAGTCTGAATATCCATTGAATATATAATATGTAACTGTATGAATTTGTGCAATTGTCAGTTCATTGAGTGTTTATATTCATTGAGCTTGCGACTCATTAAAATCGCTATATATTTTTCAATGTATTGAAGCTGTGGATAAAGTTTGTATTAGAAGCTCACAACCTGTAGACTTCATGGACGAAAGGTTGGCTGGCTGTGCTCCATTTCAAACTCTCTCTCCTCACCAGTACAAGCATATAGATGTAATAAATGTCGGGATGTGAGATTTAGAATATATGTTTGTTATTCTATAGACGAATGATCACAAGTATTATATATGATATATATATGTGTGATAACCTTTGTTGATATAAGTTAAAAAAAATTATTACTATGATTAGTATTTTACTCTTACAGTATAGGGTAAGGGTTGTTTCAAAGCATCGTTAATGATATTAGATACATGGGTTGCCATTAAGCCCGAAGCCAAAGCTCCTAATAACGGCACAAAGCCCGAAGCCGAAGCTCCTAATAATGGCACAAAGCTTGAAGCCGAAGCTCCTAATAATGGCACAAAGCCCGAAGCTGAAGCTCCTGAAATTAGTAATCACAGTATCGGCACTAAGCTCGGAGACAAAGCTTCAATTGTTTGTTCAGTACTGTACCCCCTTTATTGGGGCCAATCTACCCGGACCCATTTTCTACCCGTTTACTAAGGGCAATAAATATATAAAAATTCTTATAATTTCAGTATGATATAAAACTATAATTCAACATAAATTCATGTATTAAGGATCTTAAATCCTTAAATTTTCAATCATTAAATATCAATAAAACACAATACAATTAGCATTCATGTTTTTTGAAATTTTCAAATTTCGTGACCTAACTTCTCCTGCATTTTTCTCTATTAAAAAGTCTCCAAATCAAAAAAGTTAATTCTTAAAATACATAGCCATAGTAGCCATATGTCTCAACTTTTCAATGCCACAAAAATCACAGAAATCCAATCAATATAGATCAAGTTATACTCAAAACACTGAACAGTGTGCAACTTAAAAACTCTCAAAAATAGATTTCATGATTCAACTTCAAATGAAAATTTCATGCAGAAGAAATCTGAAACTCACAAAAGTTTCTTCTCAACATATAAAATTCAGTTTCTTCTAATATCAATAGAGTCAAGAATCTCAAATCAGAGTAGTATAACATGAGAAAACATTAAAGCAAAAATAGAGGGACAATCTGGAAATTTTCCAGCAAAACCGAAAATTTGAAATTAGTGTACACAAACCTCTTTTAAGCTCTTTAATATCCTTCTTCAACCTCTTTCCCCTTTGATCTATTTGTATTAGCTTCCTCTACAAAATCATAATTAATTCTATCAAAATACCACTTAAATATACATTCAAATACCTCAAATATGCTTAATCTATCATGATCTATACTAATGAAACCTTAATTTCACTTACCCCCAATTTGGTTTACTATTCATCAAGAACTTAGAATCTGAAATTCTTTTATCCTAGCCTTGATTTACTGAAATTGATGATGATAGATGGCTTAGAGATCGATTCCTAAGAAGAATTCGAACTCGAAACGAAGAAATCGGAGGTTTTTAGATTATGGAAGTTTTGAAAGAAATGGGATGAAAATGGAAGAAGAGAATGAAGGAATGAAAATGATAATGCGCAGGAGAATAAGAGGAAATATTACATGTATATAAAACTATTTGATGTGAAAGTATTATTTTACCCTTAGTTTAATTATATTATATACTTATCACAATATTCTCGGTTTAACCATCTTATAATCTCATAATTTAATTCTGTAAAAGAATAACATGCACATGTAATTATAAGCTCCCATGATAGCTTATATATTCTTTCTTGCATGTATTATAATTATAGAAATTTTCGATCTCAAGTTGTATAGTTTCGGGTCAAAGTTTGACTGATGGTCAACTTACTAACTTAGATCATATAAAGCAGAAGCTCCTGAAATCAGTAATCACAGTATCGGCACTAAGCTAGGAGACAAAGCTCCAATTATTTGTACAGTACTGTACCCCCCTTTATTGGGGCCAATCTACCTGGACCCATTTTCTACTCGTTTACTAATGGGCAATAAATATATAAAAATTCTTATAGTTTTAGTATGATATAATAAATATAATTCAACATAAATTCATGTATTAAGGATCTTAAATCCTTAAATTTTCAATCACTAAATATCAATAAAACACAATACAATTAGCATTCATGTTTTCTGAAATTTCCAAATTTCGTGACCTGACTTCCCCTGCATTTTTCTCTATTAAAAAGTCTCCAAATCAAAAAAGTTAATTCTTAAAATACCTAGCCATATGTCTCAAATTTTCAATGCCATAAAAATCACAGAAATCTAATTAGTATAGATCAAGTTATACTCAAAACACTGAACAGTGTGCAAACTGAAAAACTCTCAAAAATAGATTTCATGATTCAACTTCAAACGGAAAGTTCATGTAGAAGAAAGCTGAAACTCACAAAAGTTTCTTCTCAACATATAAAATTCAGTTTCTTCTAATATCAATAGAGTCAAGAATCGCTCAAATCAGAGTAGTATAACATGAGAAAACATTAAAACAAAAATACAGGTATAATCTAGAAATTTTCTAGCAAAATCGAAAATTTGAAATTAGTGTACACAAACCTCTTTTAAGCTCTTTAATAGCCCTCTTCAACCTCTTTCCCCTTTGATCTGTTTGTATTAGCTTCCTCTACAAAATCGTAATTAATTCTATCAAAATACCACTTAAATATACCTTCAAATACCTTAAATATGCTTAATCTATCATGATCTATACTAATGAAACCTTAATTTCACTTAACCCCATTTTGATTTACTATTCATCAAGAACTTAGAATCTAAAATTCTCTTCTCCTAGCCTTGATTTACTGAAATTGATGATGATAGATGGCTTAGAGATCGATTTCTAACAAGAATTCGAAGTTGAAACGAAGAAATCGAAGGTTTTTAGTAGGGGAGAGCATTGGTCGGTTCGATCCAAGAACCAAACCGAACCAAATAAACCAAGAACCAAATAATTAAAATTTTAGGAACCAAATACCGAACCGAATAGAATTAGGTTCGGTCCGGACCGAACCTAAATATTTTGGTTCGGTCTGGTTCGGTTTTGTAAAAAACCAAATTATAAGATAAAATAATCAATTCCAAAGAAAAAAATACTAAAACATGAACTAATTAAACTAGTAATATAAATTCAATTAATAAACAATCTATATTTCTATAGACTGAAACAAATGGTTAAATGCAACAAATCAAACCATATTCAAGAATCAGTACCCCTTGCCAAGTTTGCTTTCTAGATATCATCTAATGTTAATTTCAAAATATAATGTAAGAATCAAATGCAACCATCCAATGAAAGGATTAGCAACTGAGTCTATAAATATCCAACACAATTGATAACTGAAGAATGTAAATCTACTTAAGAGCATCATCCCATAAATTAATAAATCACATAAACTAAAAGTACTGGTCCAAAGACAAATTGATAAATCATTGTATTTGAACTAAAATTACATATATATATGGTTTTAATTCGGTTCGGTTATCGGTTTATTTGGGTTTTTTCCCAAAAACCGAGAACCGAACCGAAAACCAAATTATTCGCATATATGGACCAAGAACCGAAACAAATTAGTTCGGTTCGATTTGGTCCGGTCCGGTTCTCTGGTTCGGTTCGGTTTCTTTGGTCTTTTTCTCTCCCCTAACTTTTAGATTATGAAAGTTTTGAAAGAAATGGGATGAAAAAGGAAGAAGAGAATGAAGGAATGAAAATGATAATATGCAGGAGAATAAGAGGAATGATTATATGTATATAAAACTATTTGATGTAAAATTACTGTTTTACCTTTAGTTCAATTATATTATATACTTATCACAATATTCTCGATTTAACCGTCTTATAATCTCATAATTTAATTCCGTAAAAGAATAACATGCACATGTAATTATAAGCTCCCATGATAGCTTATATATTCTTTCTTGCATTTATTATAATTATAGAAATTTTCGATCTCAAGTTGCATAGTTTCGGGTCAAAGTTTGACTGATGGTCAAACTTCGCTCCGTTTGACTACTATCGAACTTTAATTTTTTCTTATCATTCATTTAATACTGTAACAATATACCGATATCAAAATTTAGAAATTTTGGGATGTTACAGTGGAACTCTCTTCCACATCCCTTCCTATTATTGTCTCAACAATAAAAGCCTTTAAATCATTCAACACTTTCACAAGCTCACTATCAAGCTTCTCTTCAATTTTTGAATCCATTTGATCCAGAATCATTTCCTTCATTTGAGCTGCTTTATCTATGGTAGATTTCGAATGTAGGTGCTAGGAAGATGCTCTGATACCATATGATACAAGATAAATTCACAGATGAAATAAGAAAGAATTAGAATAAGAACTAAGGAATTGATTAGAGGGAGATGAAAAAGAACTATCACTAGAAATTACTCAATCATGCGTGTTATGCCTTTGGCTAGGCCAAGTGGTTTAAACGGTTTTAAAACATACTCTCTCCTCCAGTTCAGCATAATTAGCCAATAAGCAGTGACTTTTTAGGGAAATAACAAAACTGGTCGTTTTACACAACAACTAAGTAAATTGAATGTAAGTGAACAATAACAAACACTAAACATAATATTTGCCTCATAGCAGAAGCCCAATTGGAATCGAAATCATCGTGAACGGATGACTAGAATCGCCGGCAATGGGACTTTGACTTGAATGATAATTAAAAGTGAAAGGGCGAATTGTGAAATAGAGAAGATGTCCACGTAACAAATCTCTTATTTTATTTTATTTTTCTTATCCATGTGTTGAAATTCTGTTGATTTTAATTTTCAAACTTAGACACGTGGTGGCGTGAGTGTACTACATTCTCTAACATGTGACTGGTTAACTTGGATTGAGGGGTTAATTGGTTTGTTTTTACCAAGTTGAGTGGGTAACTGAACCTTTTGGTGACATCTAGTAGTTTGGGCCAAGTTGAGGAATTTATTGATTTATTTAGCCTTGAATATATGAGAATGTCCTTTGAACTTCAATCAATGTAAGTTTATAAGTATGAAGTATTGTATAGAGTTGAACTAAATAATCTGAATTGATTATGAGTTGTTTTTTTTTTATAATTTTTGGTTTTTAACTATTGTTGAAAAGTTATTTTAAACATACAAGGAGTTTAAAAACAAGTTTTAAGTATTTCTTAAATTTGACTTAGGTAAAATTGATTTAAGAGTAGTTGAAAGTTGAAATGACAAAAGAAACATGTACTTTTCATTAATATAAAACAATTTGGCAATAGTGGGATAACTTGATCTTTTGTTGGTCTTTTTTATTATTCTCTGGAAAACTTGATATCTGTTTGAGACTTAATTTCTTCCGTCCATCATCGAAGTTGTGAAAAATCGAATGTTATATATATATATACTGCGATTTAATCGTATCTTTTCACAAATTCTTCAATCTTCAGCTTGGAAGAAGGCACCATTAAATCTGTTTTTATTTATGTTTTTCAAGTAGCTACAAATTTTGGAAGCTTGTTTTGACATAAGGTAATTGAAAGAATAAAAAGCATGCTTAATTTTTTATTTAAATCCAAAATCATATCATCCACATTTTTATAAAAAAGCTAAACAACTCAAAAGGTGAAAATGTAAACAAACCCCGAAACAATCTATTGTTCAACTTCTTCTTCACTTTATTTGAGGCAAAATAAAATAAACATTAACAAAGAAATCAAGCTCATTAGGTTTAACATTTTATATGGCTTCTTTCATTAGCTGCCACCGTTCTCCTCTTACTATCACCAATTTTTTTTTTGTCTTTTTTCCCTCCACAATCACCATTGGCAGTGGAGAGATATACAAGTGGTTAATTGCGGTTCTCTTTTCCCTCGAAAAGCTTTGTCTATGACTAGGGATGATAACGGATTCTGGACCCGGTCCGGATCCGAAGATCGGGATCCGTTTTTTAGGATCTGGATCTTAATTTATAGATCCGTCGGATCACGTCCAAGAAATCGGATACGGATCCGAGTCCGGATTTTACAATGAAACCCAGATCCATAATTAAAGATTAATTGTACTTATTTATTTACCATGAAAATATTGGATAGTTAATATTATTTGAGATCCACGTAAATCTGATTGCATGAACATAATTAAATGAGCATGTAAACCATTTAAAATAAGGTGAAATGTACAAATATGGAAGCTGAAACTAAGAATTTGATGTTAATTACATGAACCCGTTTTGGATCTGTGGGACCCGTTGGATCTGGATCCTAAAATTATGGATCCAACGGATCTGCGTCTAATTCATTCCAACGGATCCAGACCCGATCCAAGCTGGACCCGATCCAGATCCAGATCCGACCCGTTACCATCCCTATACATGAGGGAGGTAATTTTACAAATTTGATAATAGAGTAAAATTCTTTAAACCACTTTTTGGTTTTCGACCACTTGATTAGTAGAAACTCCCTTGATCATGCTATGGAACCATTTCAATGCCAATACATAGTAAAATAAATTCATAAATGTCTTAATCGTTTAGAATGTAATATTAAAATACATAATTTTGTTGAGTGAAAAGTAGTTGGATTCCACAAAACATAATACTTTTGATCTATTGCATCCGCACAATGTTAAATTGTATTCTTCATGGTTTTGAAAACCGGACCAGATCGGCCGGTCGGACCTGGTCGGACCGGAACCGGCCACTGGTCCGGTCGGTTTTCACCCGGTTCAATGTCTAGTAAAAGACCGGACATTGACCGGTTGAACCGGCCGGTCGGATCCTGTCGAACCGGGAACCGGTTGCTCCAACCTGCCGGTTCACTTATTCTTGTTCAAAATAATGTTTTTTAAATTTTTTGCAATAGGCAGGAATCGAACTCAGGACCTTCAGCTTGTTATCCATTATGCATACCACTCAACTACAACATTTATTTGATACACATTTGTATTATATTTCTTTTATAATATCTATATAAAACTTTTACTTAGTTTTAAATTACGTATTTACTTTATTTT
>CATIWQ010110144.1:0-19639 GCA_949673415.1 Euphorbia schlechtendalii
ACACATATATATATACACATATATACATATACATATACATACATACATACATACATACATACACACACACACACATATATATACATACATACATACATACATACATACATACATACATACATACATACATACATACATACATACATATATATATGTGTGTTGGATGGTTGCTATCCTACCCACCCAACTTGGGTTCGAACCCTAACTTTCCCATTTTCAATTTCTCTATTTCTTTTTCTCTTTATCTTTCAAAATTATTATTATATAAGTTAGCTTGCTTAGCCTAAAAAATTCATTTTCAAAACTTCAAATAATAGTTTATTTAAATATGTTTTTTCTCCTTATTATACTAAAGAATTTATTTTTGAAGAATTATATTAACTACTCTTTTAAAAATTATAATTATAACATAATTATCTTTATTTTAATAAATATATCAATATTAACATTTAAATACTTTATATAATCAAATAAAAATTATCTTTCAATGAAGATTAATATCAAAGAGTGGTTTTTAGAATGGAACCAAGAAATTTGTAACTCGGTATTTTAAAAAGATATTATCTTCAACAAGTGTTATTTTTCAACTCTCTCAAAAATAAATATTATCAAGAGTTTTATATTTATTATTTTACTTTTAGTTAGCATTATTAACTTCTTAAATAAGTTTATTCACTATTTTTAATTAGGTTAAACCAATAAAATGTTTAACTGATTTTTGCTAAATATATATATTGTTTTCTCAAAATCATACAATTCTTCTATTCAATTTTATTTCATTTTCAAATTTTTAATTTCTTCTGTATTCAGGGTCTCATATTTATAAATAATTCAATAAATATTTTTCAAATAATAATATTGTAATCCTAATACCTAATACGCATTTATCAGAGTTTATTAAAATTATTATTGTGTAAGAATATTGGCGAAATATTAAATTCGTCCTTGAAATTTTTTATACATACTTTCATTATATGAGGGTTTATTTACAATTTTTTACTCAGGGTCCCCGAGAATCACGGAGACAGCCTTGCTAGCGGGATTTTAAATTATGTCTCCATAGGAATGCTACTTGTTCAAGGATTTAGCTCCAATTATAAAGTAACTTTTGATTCGTTATTTCATGAAATAGAATATAAATGAAAATAATTGACTTTCGTGTCCATCCATCACCAAGTGAATGAGTTCTCCATATTTTTTTTAATGAATAAATATGTTTTCTATATTAAAATGCATTTCTAACTTAGGCATTGAATCCTTGTTTTAATTTATTTTGTTAGCAAAATACATCTGTTGAGCATCCTAAACTTGACAGCTTTTTCTTATGATCCCCCTAAACTTTCAAATAAACCTTTAAGCTTTTTAAATTTGACAAAGTGAACCTCCAAGCTCCCTCAACTTGGCATAAATGAATCTCCGAAAGCTCTCTTGATCATATAGATGTTAGTTAGTGCATGAAAATGAAGTGGGCATATGACTTGTGTAATCATAACTACATTTTTCATTAACTTATGCATTAATTGAAAGGGTTCGAAGGTTTAATTATACCAAGTTGAGAGGGTTCAGTGGTTCATTTGTGCAAAGTTTAGGGGGTTAGAAGTTCACTTGTGTCAAGTTTAGGGGATTCAAAGGTTCATTTGAAAGTTCATGTGAGCATTAGGTAAAAGTTGTCAAGTTCAGGAGACTTAACATGTAATTTACCTATTTTGTTTCGTAAAGTCATGCCGGCTTAGTTCAAGAAATTTCAAGCTTATAATTTTATTTATATAAAATGAGGGACTACTTACCAAAAATCTAAAAGACCTTCAATAATCTTTTACATTATTTAGTATTCAATAATATTTCACATTAAATTATATAACTAGATAATGTGAAAGATTATTGAAGGCCTTTTAGATTTCTGGTACATATTGCTAACTGAAATATGATTAATGTGAAAGATATATTGAAGATCTTAGAGATTTTCGGTAACTAGTCCTTCTTTGTGTTGTTACGTTGACTTGGCAAATATGGTTGTTTAACTCAATTTTACTTTCGTAAAATCCAGTTAAATAAAATTCACTTTGCTAAATTTTCTTTATGTTAGATAAAACAGATAAATTCAAAGAAACAAACTCTCATATTATATAGTTGATCTGTAATGTGGAAACTATAATTCTATCCAAATACGAGTCTAGTTACAATATGATACTTTTTTTTAAGTAAATATGGACTTGAAGATGGTGGGGTTGAACTCGCAATCTCTTTCATCATACAATAAGTGAGTTTGAGGGAAGTCCACACTAAGCGTAGAACAGAATAAACAAATTGTCAAAGCATTAAGATATTTATATCGGCATTCGGGTGCGCATTTACCCATCCAAATTTGATTTGCACTTTTTATACGCACAAAAGAGAGCAATTTAATGGGTTTAATCCAAACTTGTTTGTAGGGCGGACTGAGCCACACTTGGAATTTGTGGAACTTTATATTATAGTATCAAACCTCGTACCCACATCTGAAAACTTCGGATTCGAATTATATCAGGTCGAAAATATAATGTCATTCCCAAGGTTGTCCATGAACCATAAATAATTTTTCTAATAAATTTTCGTGTGGTTATAAACAAAATAACAAGTTTTATGCAAACATGTCTATATTTTACATATACTAAACATCGCTTACTTGAATTCTTGATATATAATACGACTTGATGTTTTCAAGTTATCCAAAACAATTATTTAATATTACTATTTTATAAGTATCGCCTATCCGCAATTTTCATGTTTGTCACCTGATTTTTTTCGCTTGGCGGTATTAGACCCTTATTGATTTACTGCCGACTAGTTGACGCCTAGGCATCACTTAGTCCGATTTTTTCCACCTAGGCAATGCTTAGATGCATTTTTCAAGATACTTATACTTATATTAGTTATAGTTAATATTATATTAATAAACAAATATTAGCTCGATTGTTAAAAATATTATACATGAAAGTGACATGTAAATTTTGTTTCGAGTTTCAAATTTGAGAACACAATGCATTATATATATGCCACAATTTTATATAAAAAACTTCTGTATCACGAAGATATATTATATGAAATTTTATAAGATTTTAATTTTTTTATTTGGAATCTGTGTTATTATTTTTTATAATATTTTTCATAATGTAATTGACATTTTATTAATTAAAAATTTATAAATTTAATATATTTAAAAAATAAAGAATTATAAATTTACTTAGGCCTCGCATGCCAAAGCCGTTGACTAAATATAATTTATATTTATTTGATCGGGCTCGTGTATTTATATAAAATTAAGTTTAATTCATTAAATTTAGACTTACAGACTAGGATTATGAATGAGTTAGTAAAAATGTGTCAAAGTTTGATCCAAATGAGCAGGCTCGGACTGGATAAATACCGAAGCCTTGTAAAGTTTTTTCCTACGTAAAGTATAAACGTAAGATTTAAACTTCTCTATTTTCTTCCAGTAAATTCTTTGCAAGAAGCTAGCTTTTTTAGCACTATTTATTCGTTTTGAGAGTATTATATATTTATTATTGGAAATAACTTGTGGTTGAAGTCTTCGTCTAGTGGTAGAGAAGAGTTTGTGACTCTAGAGGTCACATATTCAAATCACATCCAGGGTGGGGTGAGGATTTGCAATTTACTAATATAAGCGCATTTACACAAATTTTTTTAAAAAATTATTGGAAATAACTCACGTTATAATTTAAACTTAAATGGATTAGTTCTAAAGTTGACAAGCAATCATTCTTTAGTTTTCCAAACTTTCAAGAAAAAATTGACATAGGATTTGCCAACAAAACAAAAAAAAAGGAAATTATTAGTGTTTCCCTAAATAAACTTTTACTTCCTTAGTATTTTACAAAACTAATTTAAATAATACCGAGAGAGGCACTTTTACATTACTCTCTCTACATTACTAAATGTAATTTTATCCATTAATGGTAACTATTAGTAAAATTTTAAACCCCTTTGTTTTGCAAATTAGCTCGTTATATCTATTATTAAATATTTTTATCAAAAATTATTGATATTGATTTGCCTTTACCTTCCTTCTCTTCTACTTTCTCTAAACTAGTTTATGCTTTGAGCTCCTAATTATTTATTTTGTGTGTTCGATCTCTTATAATTTCATATTTTTAATTTCTTGTATTGAGTAATCCACATCTCATATTTTATTTAGCTTTCTCTATGCAATCATCCTATTCACTTGTGGATCCGTTGATACACAATATAACTTTTATAGTTTTATTGCTGGGTAGGATTTCATCTAAATCTAATCAATGTAACATGTCGATATTTCATATTAGGTACCAAAATCTATCTTTTTTAAGCAAGATTCGTTTCTTAACTACAAAAACTTGTTGGTGTTATGGAGTATGTCGAAAATATTATGGTCGTGGATCTTTGATAACGTTGAGTAGAGCTAAAGATAATTGTTAATTTTTTTTATTTTTCTTATGTGTATCTCTTGCTCTTGTTCTTTTTCATCTACTAATATGGTGAGATTTTGTTTTTCATATTTCGGTAAGATATTTTGTTTGATTTATGTATTAGTAAAGACGCACTCCAAATTTCAGTAATATTGATATTTTCTTTTTCCTAAAATATATACATATATTTTGACAATATTTGCTTAATAGTAATGTAAAAATGCAAATCTGTTTATATTGTTACCAATACTTTCAAATGAACCGAAAATTTTCTTTTTAATTTGTCACATTTAGGCTTACATTAAATTGAAAGAAAAATCTTCAACCCGTCCCAAATATGACTCGAACCTGGGATAGTCCATAGCTCTATCTTAACAATTAGGCTAAGACCTTAGTTACAAATGTTACCGCAGATAAAGATATGTAACGTGTGAAGTGTGAACACATCACAAACCTCCAAGAGATTTGCATATTATCATTGACATGTACGATAAAATTACATTTAAAATCTAGTAAAAGGTGAATTGAACACAAATGGGTTTTTCTACGTGAGATGCCATGTATATTATTTTTCCACCTTGCCATTTAATTTCTCTTAATTGTCTTCCTTCCCTTCTTTACATTATTTCCTGAATCTTCACCCTAAATCTCCTCACTAACTCAATCACCATGACCACATTTCTCTTGTTGACTGATTTTCGTCATTTTTTATATATTCTCTGTTGGATTAATAGGATGATTAAGAAAATCGAAATGTATACTTCAAAAAAATTGCATTGTTATTTTATTTTTGCATAGTCGTAGAATTCGAAGGTTATTAGATAACGGTAACCTATTTATACTTTTCAATTAGGGATAAAAGAAAAGAAAATTTTTGAGAATGTTAACTGAAATTACAAGAATTATTCCGCTACAATTTTATATAATTGGAAAGTGATCTAACTTAGTTTAGGGGATCTTTTGATTAGCTTTATTTCCGTTAGATATGTTGTTCCTCTCTGTATCATCCATGCTTTTGAACCTTCCAATGTTCAAAGATGGGGTTATGACATTAACTATGTTCAATTTAAGTTCCATTTGATCTTTAGGAAGGAAGATCAAAGTAAATATGTGAGACTATGATTCTCAATTTTTGTGATATGTTAATTGTATCATGAAGGATTTGATTTGATAATGGGAAGGAAATGATTACTTAAATAGGAGATAATGTAAAGAAGCGAGGTGGAAAACTAGTACACATGGAAATGGGGTTATTTTTCTACGTGGGAATACATGGTCCTATATATAATTGATTGTCCACCTAAAAAAATTTGGATCCACATTTTAGGTTGCATAGGGTTAAATCCGTTAAACTATTAATCCAAATATTACTTGAACATATTAAATTCCTCACTTGAATCCGACTTAGTTGTCGTAAAACAATGTGCAATTATATTCAGTGACGGAGCCAGGATTCTGACCTCACGGGGGTACATTTACGTGTGAAAAAATCTTTTCGACTATGGAGTAATGGATGATAATAAATATGATGAAATAAGTAAAAGAATGTGAAATGTAAAAAAATATCATTTTGTAAAATAAATTGATCTTATAATTTCATTCATCTCAGCAAATAGCTTGGAACAAAGTACACGTTACTCCTCTTATCACCATTGGATCAATCCCACATCATTAATCCAATGGTAATTAAAAAAAAAAGTAATGAATACTTTGTTTTTGACAAATTCATCATAAAAAATCTACCTTGGATTGGAGTTCCACGAAAGGTCCAAAAGTGCTCTAACCCATTACCCTCAATTAGTTAGTAATTAAATCCTATTTCCTTTCCTTTACCCCTAGACCAAGATCGTGCATATTGCATAACCTCGCCACCCTGCTCCTGTCATCACTACTGTGGAAGTCACCGTCACCACCGTGAAAGTTGCCATCACGACCTTTGAAGTCGCCCGTGTGGCTGCCAAAAAAAGTGTCGTAGTTGTTTTGCTCCCGTTAAAGATTTCAATTTAGCCAAAATTTCATTAGCAATTCTTGGATTTCATCACTATACAAAATTCTCAAATGATCATTTTTATGATAAAATGAGAAGAGAAAGATAATCAATATATTTGAGTTGAAATATTGGAAAACACCATAGCAAACTATAATAAAGATGGTCGATTTAGATGAGAATTAATCTGATTCTTAATTGCGAAGCAAATTAAGGTAAGGGTGGGAGGGTTCTGGCACCGGTGGAGCATGTGCCCCACCGCCCCCTCCCCTGCCTCCGTCATTGATTATATTTATATCAAATATATAGAAAAATTACACCTATTCTCATTCTTTATTCACGAAAAAGTCCAAACAAATCCGTCATTAAACACGAATCCAATTATGTTAGAATTAGATTATCTCATATCGTGATCGAAACTGTTTGAATTTTTAGTTAATATTGAATTCTTATATTGCTTTCATTATTGAGATTTCTAGCTAGATTTTTTTTTATCTCATGCGTATTTTGCTAAGTTAAGAGAGACCAAATATTGCCCGTACTTTAACTCGATACTTTTTTTTAACTGAGATAATGGGGATTTAAAACTCTTTACTGTTGATCTTGAAAGCAATCCTTTCCATTCCAAATTAATATTCAGCCAAATTTATTTTTAAAAAAAGGAAACGAGAGTTCCATGATTGCTGTGAAAAAGTTGATAGAAGATGGGACCTTCGTAAGCTATGATTAAAGCCACAATGAACATTGTGATGAACTTTATTATTATTTTTCTTTTTCTCACTTTTTTGGACCATAATGCTTTCATTGAGCTGTAGAGCTTGCCACTTAACCCTACTCATTCATTGCTCTGTCTTTTTCTTCAAAGAAAAAAAACTAAACTCTACTCATTTCTGCTTTGCATCATCATGTCACCCACCCTTTGCTTTTCTTATAAGTCATTAACTCTAATTTTGTGATTTACTGTTGAACTTAAATTAAATTTCATTAGTTAACAGAAAATTTATTCATGGCATTATCACATGTATTTACCTTTTTTAAATGTGTATTTAATCAGTAATGGAAAAAATAAAAGATAAATGATCAGTTTGGCTCGCATGTTATTCTTTAACTAAAAAGAATTTTCAGTGCATTTTAAAATTTTGGTCAAATAATTCAAAATATGACCTTATATAAAGAAAACAAGTGCCAATTTTTACCTTGTCACACCTATTATTTTAATGTGTAATTTGTAAACTTATTTAATTTGACTGAAAATATTACTCAAATACTCAGGATTAAAATGAAGGGTGAAATTCCCCCAAAGAATGCATAGTCTTTGTAGTTATCATAAAAATGTGTTGACATTGTCCTAAAAAAGAAGTCCCAGGACTATCATTGATGTTTATAACAATACTAAGGTAAACACCATTTTAGCTTCTCTAGGTTTTCAACATTTGGGTTCACGGGTTAAATCTTTGGCACAATTTACAATAAAAATAGTGTTTGGCTTCAATAAAATGAACTTCTTGCATAAGCTGAAAATGAATTATTTCAAATGTACAAAGATCAAAAATAAACAAACATATTGATACAATTCACAATTATATTTATTTGTTCTATTTATTTTATTTCAATTAATTTTCAGATAACTAATTTAAAGTATGGCCGTTAAAGCAATATGGAATTAATAAATGTACGGAAGGTAAGCAGATTCTCCTAAGAAATTTAACTAGCTATTTACGGAATATTCCTCCTGGACTTTTTTTATTATAAAGATAAAAAAAAACAAATAATTTCTGCATAAACTCTTGAAATAAGATATTGATTTCACAGACTGCAGTAATTAATCCCTCACACTGCATATATCAGACATCAACTTGCAACTGAAGCATCAAGAATCAAAAAAATATTATTATAAAGGAAAAATTTACAGATGGAAACAGTACACCCACTATGAATCATTTAATGAACTCAAACTTATTCAATAATTAAGTACAATTTTTTTTTGTAAAATAAGAATGCACAAAATCCCCTCCCCAGTCTATCAATTTAAAAAATATTTAACAAAACAAAACTCTTAATTAAAATTAGGAGTTAATTAAGAAGATATTAGTGAGCCATAGCAACTGGTTGTTGCTGTTGATAATTGATACTTCTCTGGTTAGGCATAGCAAGCATAGCAGTATGATCCAAAAAATCATTAAGAGAAACAACAGACTGTAAAATTAACCTTAAATCATCCGCACAAGGAAACCCAATATTGCCTGTTCTTCTTACAGCATAAACGTAGAAAGTAAGACAACCTTTTCTGAACTTAAACCTCGCCATTTCAGAACCAGTTAAACCTCGGATAAGCTTCCTGTTCACTTCTCCTAAAGGTATTTCCGCCGGCCAAATCCTATCAACCGCCGATTTCAAAGACTCCGATTCGAAAACAAAGACCAAGACTTTTGATTTCTTCGTTCCAAGGCCAAGAGTAAGAGTGTGCCAAGCTTGGTGGGCTAAAATGGTGAAATTTGTGGGTAAAAATGCTGTGGTGGAAGGGAAAGGGGCTTTTTGGGGATTTTTACTATTGGTTGGGGGGTAAGATAGGAGTTTTAGAAGCTCAAGTGGTCGGGCTCGGCGGATTGTGAAGGATTTAACGATGAATTGGCCGCCAAATTTGAGACCTTTGACTTCTGTACAAGGTTTGAATGAGAAATCTGAGGTGGGTTTTGTTGTTTGATCATTTGGGTGTTGGTGTTTTTGTTTCTTGTTTGTTTGGGTTTTCTTGTGTTTCTTCTCTTTTTCCGGCATGGTGCAGGTGGTTGCTTTTCTTAGTTTGTGGCGTTTGGTATGGTTTCTAACTCATTCAAGGTTTTTTAGAGGTTTTTTTTTTATATATATCCGTGGAGATTTTGGTTTTGAATAAAGAAATGAAATAAAATATTGGGCTTTCTTTGTTTTCTTCTTATTAAGACATTACTGCGAAAAGAAGGTGCTACCACTTTACATTAATTTGATGCACTTTATTCTCAGTTATCAATATCATATTAGCACAATCCATCCTGATTTCTTTACTCGAGTGAGCTAATATATCGGCAGTTCATTTTAACGGATTACAACTTTTGTTATAGCAACACAGGATTAGAATGTGTCACCAAAAATTCAAATTTAATTACATTGAATTAGTGTTTTAAAAAATGCTAGTCGTTAGTTGAACATCAAGAGTTTCCAAATGTCTACGTGAGGATTAATAGGGGCCTAGGCAGGATTTAGGCGTTAATGAACAAGATTTAAAACATTAAATCCAGTCGAACGGTAACCCTTAAAATAACCCTTAGACGTGATTTGGGCGACCAAAATTTTTAAAACAACCCATTAAATACATTTGAAGAGCCTTAACTTTTAATAAGCTCAACAAAATTATCTCATTATTTTATACCAACACAGTTATCAAATTCCAATTGACATTACAATCTCTTAATTATATTTTTGTGTAATATGTTTGCTTTGGTATTATTCAATAATTAAACAATTTCATTTTACTGTTATTCTACTATATACTCACTCACTCCGCTTCTTTTAATAATTTATTTTACTTATTATTTCTGTTTTTTATTAGTAATTTAGAAAATGAATGTATTTTTTTTTATCATTTTTTATTATTTTATCCTTATATTATTTAAGAAAATTAAATTTCGTTTGGAATAAAAAGATGTTCTAACTTTATTTAATATCAAACAGTAATTTAAAATGTTTGGTCACAACTGCACTCAACTATTTGATAACCAAAAAATTTATTATCAAATTACAAAAATATGTCAACAATTATACCAAACGGATCTCAAATATTTGTCGAAATATAAGTAGTACGAATTGACTTATGATTTATGATCTATATAAAATGTATGCCAAGAAATAAAAATAAATAAAAGAAAAAACAGTTGAAAGGACTAAAGTTGCAGAAACTTTTATTTTGAAATGGACTAGTCCGTGAAATTAACCAAATTTGCCCTTCACACATGATGCTTGATGAATGAATGTCTGGTGTTATTTACAATTCCTCCAGTGTTATATAAAATGCTATCTTTATTTCTTTTAGCACAAGATATCAAAACCGAGGCTTAAATGATCTACTACTATACTACCCTTAGCTTTCACTTGATTCAATTATTTTCTTGTATTTGTTAACATTGTAGCAGATTTGTCATCTAGATCTTGCATGTTAGCTTTTGGATGGTTTAATTTATAAAAATTTCATATTCTTCATTTTTCTCTCTTTAACCGGTCATTGATGTGCATATGACATTCAGAGCAAACTGATGTAATTTAACAAATCCAAGAAGTTAAGAAACTTTAAATGTTTAAAGGGTTGTAGGTAGGGATGTCAATAGATTTTTAATTTAAATTTAAATTTTTTATTTCTAAAACTTATTAATATATACAAATTGGGTACAAATAATACCATATATGAGAGTATGCGTCAAAATTATATGAAATTTATTTTGGAACGGGGATACCTGAAAACCGCCCGAACCCACGCGGGTGTAGAAATGATGCAAAAAATTTCCGAAACATTAAACGGAGAATTCCTGAACCATACCCGTAAAGCATTGGGTGTGGGAATTGCAGTACCCACACTCAACCCGCCCCACTAACATCCTGGTTGTAGGCAACCATATGCAGGTCGAAGGGTTTTTTTTTCATGCATTTGAGCTTTTATTTCGAATTTGATCCAATATTAATCAAATTTTCAATCCAATTTATACCTCCATCATGATTTTACTTTACTTTGAAATTGACCAACTAATTGATTCAGCTCAAATTAAATAATCATACTTAGTGTCTATATAATTACAATAATTCTTTATTGAAACCAGTTATTTGACACCCATTGACATCATGAAATCTCCACCCTCCCTCTTATTTTCATCTTATGGTGGAATTCTAACTACCCAAGGATGAATAGTGGAGATTGTAAAGTGTAAACGGGTGCCAATCAAGCTGGTGTCAATATAGAATTATCGAATAATTATGTCTAATTTAATGTAGTTTTATTATTATGACATAATTTTAAGTAGTTAATTAGCTAAAAAAATCAAATTATGAGTAATTACCATCAAGATTTTACAATTTGACTTATTTATGCCAAACTAGACTACATATTTCGAAATTAACATGTGCCTCTGTAGCCTATAGATTTTGGGTCCCTATACTTTATGTCTAAAATTGGTATAAAATGCTCATTATCAAAGGAATGGGACCACATTATGGCAATCTCATAGGGGAAATAACATTAATCGAGGAGTTAATATTTCTTATAAATCATAATGACACCCATTTGTCTAAATCATTTCATTCGAGTAATTAAATTAGAATGCAATAGCCTAAGATTTGGCCATTTACATGCACTAAGAGTCAATAGTTTCACCATAAATTATAACATTATAACTAATTGTTTTTTAAGCATTTTCAAACCTCCAATATTTATTTAATAAAAAATTTAAACTTGTTAAATAGATCATCATGACTATAATTGGAACCATTGCCAATAGTTGACAGAAGTTGTTTGGATGGAATAAATAAATTAATAAGCTTACTAGTTTGTTATAAATAATTTAATGTACTATTTTTTAAAATATTTGTTAAAGAAATGAAATGATCAATTGCTTTTAATTCTTTGGATGTGATTGGATAGAGAAGAAAAGATAAGGCAGGGTTATGATCCATATAATTAATTCTTCTTACTAAAGTTGTTTCGTCCCAAAGGCACCACTCTTGTTATTATTGTCTTACTTCAATCATTTCATGAGAAAGGAAAGCTACAGACACGACTATAAAAGTTTAAGGACGTTTGGATTGTTGATACTATCATTACTTAATTTAAAATTTCTCTTTGGTAAATATATATGATTTACAGTTATTATTAAAGATGTTGCATGATAAAATGATATAAAATGATATATATATATATATAATTATTAAAACAAAAATAAATAAAAATTACATGTATTTAGGATTAAGTGGTTTATGTTGTAAATAGCATTTAGCTCAATACAATAATAAAGAAAAAATAAGATGGAAATAATATGCGAATAGAACTTTGTTTTTTTAAATATGAATTGGTGAAAAATACCACATTTATTTATAATAAAACTTAAAGAAGAAAAGATAATTATAAATATCAACCATATAAATCTAACAAGACTTTAAGTTCTAAAATAGACTTGAACATCAAGTCCTTTACTTGGAAAAGACTCTAGCACTCCCATTTGATGTCCATCATTGTGAACAGGACACTATCTCATTAAAAAATATTATCAAAGAAAAACCCTTTGTGATAAAAACTTTGATTAAGAAAAAGAGAGTGCAATGCTTACTCTCCTATTCGCAAGACAAAGGAATATTTTTGAGACGATGCATTCCGATGTTATGAACCAACTTCTAGTTGTTAAATGGAAGGTTTGATGAACAAGTCTGTTAAGTAAGCATGAGCGGATTTGTCGAAAACTTCATTCACCATTCTTTTCAAGATTGTGAGTAAAGAAAAACTTTGGTGAGATAAGTTTAATTTTATCTCCTTTAATGTATGCAACATTATCTTCATAGTTTATTGTCGGATCTTTTTTATCCTTTGATTTGTCACATGCATCTCGTATATACTTTATTAATGATTTTAACCGTACACATTCATGTCTGTCCTCATGAATTGTAATTAATTATGCATGATTAGAGGAATTAGTCGTAGTTGTTTGCTTTGTGGATTGACAAGATATAGTTGTACTCATATACGTGAATTGATAACTAGTTTGAGATTAAGCTTTACGTGGATTAGATATACATCTCTCATCCGCATATCTAATTAATTCAGGCTTGGATTCATATGAATAAATTCATCTTCATATCTAACAAAGTTTCACAATGATATAACGGCTAGAACTCTAAGCGAAGTTGAAATTTGTCTGGCTTGACGAATTGAAAAAAAAAATAGAAAAATGAAATTTTTTTTGTATTTTGAAATTGAGCAACCTCATGCTGATAATGTTTTGTAAAACAATCCTTTTAGCTCAACACAATAATAAAGAAGAAAATAAGATGGAGAGAATATAAGGATAAAACTTTATATTTTTGAATATGAATTAGTGAAATATATAATGAAAAATACCACATCTCTTTATAGTAAAATCAGAAGGTGAAAAAAAAATCAATAATATCAATCATATAAATCTAATAAGACTCTAATTTAATAAAATAGAATTAAATACCAAATCTTTTACTAGAAAAATACTTCTAACGGTTTAAACCTCAAAATGATTTATTATAAACATTATTTTATTAAAGTTTGAAAAAGTACTTGAATCCCTTGTAAATAAACAAAACATCTCCGCGTAGATCTTTGATTATCTCATTAGACTCGTTTTGATTTTCAAAAGGAAAGAACCGCTTTTAATAAAAATACCCAACCATTATTTTTTACAGAAAGTTACGGTTTAATGTACCGTAGTTGTAAGTTTTGACGCAATGTTATAAAATATGTCAATGGAACTTTTCATTTGCCCATATAAGTAATCAAAATTTACATTTTTCTTTTTGAAAAAATACAATTTTTTCATAAATATTATAATTTGGAGTACCTCTTGGCTTTTACATCCAGGTAAATGAAACAAAACTAAAAGATGAAAATAACTTATCACATGAGTAAGAGGACAAGTGATAACATAAAAAAACAAAAAAACAACAACAATTGTGACACTATTCTTAACACTAAGCAATAAACAAAATTCCACTCTTCAATTAATTCCTATCTTAAAAATATCCTTAACAGAATATATTACACTCATATTTGAAGTTTCTAAGTATTCTGAGTCAAGTTTTTCTTAGATTTCTATCTGGCTTTTTAGATTTGGAAACGGGGAGAAGGTACTTTTGACTATAGTTCATAACAAATATTTCTTCTATAAAGGAATTATTTTAGATCTATATTACCAGGTGTTTTCTTTAATTGGTGTATTACATCGTGGTTACTTACTTTATAAGCTCTTTGTACCCTTCGAGGACCTATTATCAATTAAAATATTAGCTCTAGGAAAGAATATAGTATTAACATAGTTGAGATGTTTTTCCCCTCTTATGATTTTCAAGCATCATTTCGTATAAAAATACTGCAGTTTTTGTTTTCAATTATTCAAACTAATTTCACAACCCCAATTCTAAAAGTTTCAAAAACAAGTTTTCTTAAAAGGTTTTCGATTAGGTCCAATAAATCTAACAAAACTTAAAACTGGACCATCCAAGAGATGAAATTGATGCATGGTTCTGTTTCAGAATTTTCCGGATGAGCTAATATCAATCATGTGACAGCTCATATTACTAATCATATAGATTTTGAAAGCGTAGTTTTAGTGGTGTATTTTCCAAAAATTTTCAAATGAATTTCTAAACTTACATGTTTTCTAAAGTCTATTTTATTTATATACATCCCAGTAAAAGGATTCACTCTCAATGAAACCATGAAATTTTTCTTTAAACAATTTACGTAAGGAAATACATGTTATCTCAATTGTGGTTGAAAGCTTTGAGATGGAAAAAAAACACAATGTTTGAATTTACACAAGTGAGTAGTAATATTTGTACAATAAACCAATATCAAATACTTTAGATTTTTTTACTCTGTAATTGTACAAAAAAAATCATAATTATGTTTACTCAAATAACAAATAAGCCAAACTCATATGCATCTCCCCATAACATTCAATCTCATGCAAATTTACATCCCCCGTGACCTGCACGTGATAAGGGAAAACATAATTAATAAAGATACCTATATACCTTATCTCTGTTAAATAAAACACCTCCGAAAAATAAACCATGTTAACAAAAAAAATGCAAATTCAGACTTACTTGGATCAGTAGAAGTGAGGACAGAAGTTTTGGAGAAATCACAATTGAAATCATTTTTGCCATGGCTTTGATAAAAAGAGTTCATTGCAAAAGAGGCATGTGACTTAATATTGTTGGGCTCAAAACAAGAGCCACCGGCTTGAACCGGTTTACAATCAACACCTTGGCTACAAACCCAATCTAGGCTTGACTGCAACTGTTGGTCCGTTACTCCGTCTTTCGCTACGCACCATTTCTTTCCACCACTTGGACCCGGTTTATTAGGTTTTGGATTCGGATTCGGATTCGGATTCGGGTTTGGATTATTTCCCTGCTGGCCGCGCATGATCCCGACATCATAAACCGGCGTGAAATCGGGTCTAAACAAACCCCAATTTTTCTCCGCACTCGTTCCGGGCTTCAAATTCTCGTTAAACAACGCAAAAATATAAGTCTCGAATTTCCGATTAGGCATCAGAGGCGTCCCCTGTCCAGAAGTCACGTGTTTGATCAGATTCCCATTATAAGCCACCGCGTTCTCCACCGTGCAGGCAAGCTGGTTCGGGTCGCCGGCGGCGGGCCAGCCAGTCTCGGCGATCATGATTTCGATGTCGGCATATCCCATGGCTTTGATGGCAGAGTAAACAGCGTCCATCATTGCATCGAACATGTTTTTGTAGGTGATTTTGGTGTATCTGTCGTATATGCCACGGTTAGGCTTGAAAAGAGCGTATTTTGCGACTTTTGGGGCGTAGCTGAAGTATGGGTAGGGGTTGACCATGAGTGGTGATTTTGTTTCGCGTAGGAATTGTAGCATTGGGGCAAATATTGACTTTTGGTAGCCTGGTCTTATTCTTGCTGTACTTGGTGGTACTGAATGGTACAGGATTCCAAGTGTATGTGGAGTTGATATCTGCAACAAATAACAATTCCATTTATATCAGTTTTTGGAGAATTTTAATTTGATAATTCTTTTTTTTTTTTTTTTTTTGAAGAAAATTAATTTGATAATTCTAGTTGCACGAATATGTATTGAAATTTTTCATGTATAAAAATACGATAAAAAAATCCAGTTTGCAATAACAAAAAATAATTAAAAATTCTTAATGTGTAATCAAGTCATCAGAAAAAGTTAACATGTAGTATTTTTAAATTAATATTTGAATCCATTTTTTGGATGGTCGGAAATATCACACCCTCTACTTGTAATGGCATTAAAACACATTAATTGACATATTATATTGCATTTTTTTATTAAAAAAGTTAATATAACGTAGTGTAATCAAAATCGTTAATTCTTTGTTTATAAGAAAATTGTGAATTTCTAGACATGAATTTTGTTTTTTTTCACATGAAAAAAGATTGTTTATTCACATTTCAATATGTGCGCTAATGAAATTCAAATGTGTTACACATGTGTAAGAGTAATTTAACCTAGTAAAATGGGAAATTCCTTTTCATCAGAAGTCCTCTAAATGGCATTAAAGTACGATGTCATCTTAAATAAAAGTAAAGCACCTCATATTCATTGACCTCACGTTCATGCAACATTTAAAAAGAAAAAAAATAGTAGAAAAAAAAGATAGACGGACCTTAACATCCTTGATACCAGCTTGATTAAGAGCAGTATTAATGGATTTCATGCAAGCAACAAGATTCGTAATCCAAGGTTGATGACCCGACATCAATATTTCATTACCAACCGCAATATGATTAATCTTAGTCTGTGGATAATGAGGTTTTATATTATTAGCAACCCACTGTTTAGCAGCACCCAATTCTGCAAGAGCCGGAATGTCGCCGTTCCCGACAGTAACTGTAACAAAAATGCCTGTGTTTGCAAATGCTTTAAGGATGTCCGGATTGGTGTCAAATATTTTGATACTATCGATTGTAGTCTTAGTTTTAATAAAATTGGCCACCTCGGTAGGCGGCGGAAGGTTGTTGGCTATGGTTCCATAATTGACGCCGATGGCTGACGCGGTGGAGGAGAGGCAGAGAAGGAGGAGGAAGAAGGTGGCCGGCGATGTAGGCGTGGTCATGGTTTTAAGTGTAAAGAAGCGAAATTGAATTAAGTGAATGGTTTGTGTATAAAAAGGGGAAAAATTGAAGTAATATGTAAGAAAGGAGGAGGTTGCTATTTTTTACGGGAAAATAGGTGGCTGGCTGGCCGGAGAATAATATAGTTGACCGGGTATAGTGGCGGACGAAAGTATCGAGTTAATGACTGAAAATGAGCTATGTATTTATGGAAGGGATAAACAAGTAATTAATGTAATGAAATGAATTGGGTAAATAGAAGTTTCAGGTTGACACGAAATAAGCAGCAAAACTACTGGTGGGAAAAAGAAATGCTATCCTTCACGTCACTTATACGTGGCAGTTATACACCTTTCTTTCAATACTGTAAACCAGTAAACCAATATTTAATTTAAACTATCCATCCTCCTGTCTATTAGACTGAATGTATGGTTGAAAATCATTGAAATTAATAAACGCACTACTTATTATATATAAATTATATCTTTATCCAAAACAATATTATTTTATCAGGATTATTAATTTAATTTTTTTAAAGTTAATGCATTGGAAGATGTTCAAATTGGCCAAAAAAATTGTTGCCCTTAAAATTTTCAAAGTAACCTAGTAAGTAACTCACTTTTAAAAAGTGCATTACGTTACTCCTTGAATGCCAGGTGTCAAGTCTTGATTAGAAATGAAAATCAGAAAACAAATAATTTTGAAAAATCAAATCAACCAGTAATTGACACGTGGCACTTAAATAAGTATTTGATGCACATTTTGAAAGAGAAGGATTACGGAATCATTTTTAATTTTAAAGTTAAGAGGGTATCAATTTTTAGGAACAACTAGAAAGCAATTTTCAAACCTTGTTCTTATAAACTACCTCCCTTTTCTAATAATTGTCTTTCTAAGATATTTGAAATTTTTTTAAATAAGTATCGTTTTAGGATTTCAATGCGCATTTCGTCCATTTTACCCTTAATGCACATTGAAAATGACAAAAAGAATAAAATATCCAATTAATTTTCAAGTGAACAAAAATTATAAGGGTAAATAAGTATTTTTATCATCCTAATTAATGTGACATTACGGAGTATTTATTTTGTTCATTTCCATCCTTCAACTGGTTTTGTTAACTATAATCCAACAGTATACATAGGTAAATAATGTTATTTTGTAAAAAGAAAAGTAATCATGGAAAGGATCTAAAATTAACTATAAACAAAAAAAAGTAATTATTGCCATTGTTTGAGAATTCATGACTATATATTTTTCATTTAAAATTTGTTCTTTGTACAGTTAAGAGGATCTGATCCATGATTTACACTACAAGAAACCGTGATATTTGTGACAATAATTTATCCATCACTAAAATTGTTGTCACAAAAAGCTATTATTTGTTACAATAAAAATTTCATCGTCACAAAATTTTGTTTTGTGAACTTTTTGTTGTAAAATTGTCACATATATTACATATTTGGTTACAATATTTCATTATCGTAACTTATAATTTTTTGTGACGGCTTATGTTGTAACCGATAATTTAGAAAATGTGACAATGAAAAGTATACTGTCACAAAAACTCTGCTGATGACAATATAAAAAACGTGTTACAAAAGTTTCTTACTTATGTGACAATTATTTTAGTTTGAAACAAAAGTTATGTAAGTTACAACTAATGATTGTCACAAAAAATATTTAATAGGTGACAATAAATGTTCTACTATGACGAAAACCATTTTGGTGACAACAAAAAAAATTTGTTACAAAAAATTTATTATAATTGTGCCAACAATTTTAATTCGAAACAGATAACATGCCAATAACAACTAATGGTTGTAGCAAAGTATATTCAATATGTGACAAGAATAATCTTACTATCACACAAACTATTTTGGTGATGACATAACAAAGTTTGTTACAAAAAATTTATTATTTTAATGAAATTTTATTTAATTTAAAACAACAAAAATATGT
Source organism: Euphorbia schlechtendalii (assembly GCA_949673415.1). NCBI lineage: Eukaryota > Viridiplantae > Streptophyta > Magnoliopsida > Malpighiales > Euphorbiaceae > Euphorbia > Euphorbia schlechtendalii. The sequence goes on from CATIWQ010110144.1 coordinate 19,276, forward strand.
CATTTACAAGTAATGGTTGTCACAAGATATATTCCACATGATACAATAAACTATACGCCCTTAAATAAACTATATGTGTGACAACATAAAAAAAATTGTTTCAAATGATTTATTAATTTTGTAACAATAAATTTAAGTTGAAATAAAATATACGTCAATGACAAGTTATTGTTGTAACTAAATATATTTAATATGTTACAATAAGTTTTAAATGTTTGTTACGAGAAGTTGATTAGTTTTGTGATAATAAGTCTAACTTGAAAGAATAAAAGTATTGAAGTTACAAGTCTCAATTACAATATAAAAAGCTTATTGAAAACACATTAGTTTTGTGGCAATCAGTTTAATTCGAAACAAAAAAAAA
>CATIWQ010110147.1:0-17691 GCA_949673415.1 Euphorbia schlechtendalii
TGTCCTTTATACTTTTTAATATGCTTAAGAGAAGGTAATATTCGAGAATGCATATAACGCTTATATGAAGATTGCTATTCGATAGACTCTCCACTATGAACAAAGGTATGCAACTGAGCTATATAAATTGCACATTACTAATTCATGGGAAATTTTGAACTTCTTGAAATCTTTTGCAATGTGAAATGTGGTACTCACTGCAATAGTCTTTCGCCAATAAGGTACGAACTTGTATACCAAATTTATACACTTCAGTTGAATTTACCTTGAGGACAAGGCAAAAGTTAAGTGTGGGGGTATGATAAGTGTATAATTACACTTATTATCATGATAAATTCACATAATAAACACTATAGTTTGAGTCATTTTTATACTTCATATAAAAGATTTCATGTGGAATATAGTTGTTTTTTATGCAAATGCAGATACTAGGTAAATCTTGGGAGTAAAATGATCAAAAGTGGAATTCTATGAAAAAAGAGTGAAAAAGGTGCAAAAAGATGCGTGGAACATAAATATTTGGCTTAGGATCGAAGCTGTCGAAGATCAATGAAATTACAAGGAGAATTCTGAAGAAACTCATTTCACGGTCGCAACATTCATTCACGGTTGCGACCTGTTCACTTCAGAAACAGAAGTCTGCCAACAAAAGATTCACTGTCGCGACATGTACATCGCAGTCGCGACATGGATGGTTTTCTGGTATTATCTTCTTCACTACCAACCGCCAGATAAGCATGATCAACCGCCATCAACTACCAACGAAAAGACACTTATCAAAAGTCAACCAATCATAAAAATGTGCCTCTTCATTGTGGATAACAACAAGTTTCATCAACCAATCAAAGTGAAAAGGTGAAATCTTTCACAAATGGATAAAACTCTTCAAGTGGATAGTTGCAACCCTTCAAACTCTATAAATAGGGCTCCAAACCTTACAATTTTGTTGCATGTATTGTGAGTGTTATAGTGCACGTGTGTGCGTAGATAGAGAGTAAAAATGTCTAGTTTTCGCTACGTTCATAAGCGTTAGCAAGAAAATGTATAAGTGATTCGAATCCTTGTTTTGATCACTAGATTTCTCTACATATTCGAGTGATTGTTGTATGAGTGTAATTGCAAAGCACTTATCAATAAAAGTTTTCGTTCTTTAACATTCATTTGTTTGGTATTCGCAAAGAATAGCATCCTAGCGGAGGTTCTATACGGGCCGAGACCAAATTCAAAGCAGACGCAGGAATTGCGGGAATAGACGACTCCCATTAAAGAGTGGATACGGTTTGATCAACTTTAGCTGTCACTTGCATACCTTAAAACTTTGCTTTACTTTCTACTTATACTTTCTATTTCAAAGTTTATGATATGTCTATGTGTCATAATGCGTATTTCGTGTTAAGTCTTTTATGTTAATCAAGTTATATGCGTTGGAGTTAATTTTAAGAGTAGTTTCGGGGTTAACGATATCATGTATAATCACTGGATCTGTGATATAACGCTGTTTAGTGAGCCAACATTTTTTGAATGGTAACTTGCTAAATATGGCTATGTGAGAGCGACCTGTACTAAGCATAGTATTGATGTTGTCCAGGTTTATATAATTTTCTTAATTCGTTTGCGCTAGACTTAGAAAAGTCATTTCATGTGTTGCTCTGCGGTGAATAATTGAATATCTGAGTGTCTAGAACCGAGTGTGTTAAATTAATATAGTGTTCGTAATAACTTTGATGATTTTACATATTTTCTTTGCCATACTTATTCGTAGGGAATATCTTTATACTTTTTATCTTTTCTAATCTTTTATACATTTATCTATCCATCCATCATTCTAACTAAAATCCAAAAATATTTTATTTTCTTTATTTTGGTTTCCCTTGTTGATCTTTAGAGCTAGTCCTTCCCTGTGGGATCGATATCTTTTAAAACTACATCGCAACTGTATACTTACAGTTATCATCATTTTTCTATTTGATAAGTGGTGCTGACAACACCTTCGCTTTATGTGAACAAGTTTTTGGTGCCGGTGATATATAGGCAAATTTTGTGAACAAACTATTAAACTTATCAGTAGAAAAGTGGCGAACAGTTATCCTCTCTTTCTTTTGATTTTTCTCTCTTAATACCCTTATCCTTTATTGATCACTTTCAAAGTATAATTGCTATAGTTTCCCTACACTTTAGACATACTCAATACTTATAGGATGTATTCGAGAATAGCATGTAAAACTCATAGTAAGAACACTACTAGATATTACTCCACTCAAAACTTATCGGTAGCATTAAACTAAAACTATATAACTTCTACTAATTCATGTTGCATTGAAATTATATCGAAACTTACTTGGAATGTTGATATTGAATGTTACTCACTACTCATCCTTGCCAAATGCTAAATGTTGTTCCAATCTACTAAGCGCTCACACTCTCAACATGTGCTCATACTCAAAACAAAAATTTTGTTTGAAATATGCACCAACATCGAACTTGTAATACCTAACACTTACAATAACCTTGGAACATATGTTAGTATAGTATAAGTATAGATAAGGTATAAACAACACAAAATCAAGAAAAATTTTCATATTCTTCAACTTTTTTAATTTATTTGATTTTTTTTTTTGATTTTTGGGTTTTTTACAAATGCCCCCCCCCCCACACTAAAGAACACAATATCCTCATTGTGAGAGACTTTATTAAAAATGAAAAAATACAAAAACTAAAAACAAACAACTAGTCTAAAAAAATTTGAAAAAGAAAAGAAGAGAAAAGATTAAATTGACAATTTTGTTTTCTAAAGAAAGATAGTAATTTTCAAAGCATCGACTTATTACTCTTCTTGAGAATCTTCATTTCTGTTTTCATCCCTCCAAGTTCCGCTTGTCAATTGTCCAACTTTTGCTACATATTTGCCTTCCAATCTTCAGGCGTTTCTTCTTCATCATCTTTATCTTCTTCTTCATTCATTGGAGCCTTTCCAGGACGATGTCGAGTAGTAGGATCAGATGGTCCGGTGGAAGTGTCTTCATTAGCTGGGATTAGTTTTCTGGTGCGGTTAGAGTAGGAGTAGAAAGAAAAGTTACCATCGCTCTCTTGAAAAAGTCTGGTATTTTTTATGTAGTTCCCATCCATATACAGAAAATACTCACCCGATTATTGAACATAGGGAAGTTCTCCTCGAGCTCACATAACAATGGTTGTTATAATTTTGGCCGCACCAATCTTGTTCCTCATGCTTGTTGAATTCTTCTTCATCATATCCCATATGATGTCCACGAACTCCGCTTGTTGCTTATTCATCGTGTAAGAAAGAACAAATAAATCTCTCTATTGGACCTTTGTGTTCTCCACTCTATAAAATACCTAAAAATGCCTAGGTATTTGTGAAGTAGTAGAATACATTCGTCCATAATCAATTTGTTTGGGGAATTTTTAGGATTGAAAGCTATCTTACTCGTCAAATCCATCCAAACTCGATTTGCTTGAAACGATTCCGTCATACTTGATGAAATTTCAATCTCGAAACCGAACAAAGTATTCATCATTTGTCTTGCGATGGTATACTATCATCCTTGGTTGCGAAATTAAATTGCCCTCTTCATTTTATCTTCAAAATCGAATGTCACTAGACATTCCAAAATCCACTCGCGATTTTGTGGAAATCGCATCCCTACAAACGTGCTTAAATACAAATCAGAGATATACATCCCCATTTACTCATAGAGGCCCAAAGTCTCCAAGAAAACCAAATCAAGAAAGATCATACCGGTGATCTCCAATTTGTTGAAACTTTTGGTATCTTTTCCCTTCCTCACGAGTACGAATAGGAAAAGGACAACCTTAATCTTCTTGGTAATTAGGGAGGTCTCTTCTTAGGTTAGAGGCTTGATTATGGTTGGCGACTTTCTTAACACGAGGCATGATTTTGTTTGAAGTAGAGTTTTGAAAAGGGTGTGAATTGGAGAAGAATAAAGATGTTTAAGAAAGAATCAGAACTTGAGAAAGATTGTATGAAGGTTGTGGTGGTTATGGATTCAATCTAGAACTTTATATAGAGTTCTAATAGGTCTCTCATTGGTCTAAATAGTCAATATAGCCATTTTTCCTTCAAACTAACAGTTAATGGTAGTTTCAGATATCTGTTACATGTTAATCACGATCTGCAATGGTCATATTCTTCCCATGTCACGATCGTGAATGCATGTCGTGATCATGACTTTCTTCAAGGTAGGAATAGAAGGTTTTTGTTGCATAACTTCATGAGCATGAATTTTAGTCGCGGTCGCGATATTCTTCACAATAGGAACATAAGTTTTTTCTATATAATTTCACGAGCGCGATCTACAGTCATGGTCGCGACCTTCTTCATTCTTTCTATTTCTTCAATTTTTAGACTTAGTACCTATAAAAACTAATAAAAACAAATATATTACATAATAATAAATATTCACTATTTACATACCTGGAATGACTATGGTGAAGATAGTATTTGAACATCAACATCTTGTTGTTCAAATTTGTTTTTTCGAGATAAGGTTTGCATCTTTGGCTATTAGCTCGAAATATTACTTCATTATCGACTTTTAATTCCAATGCTCCATAGTCAAATACCTGAATAACTTCATAAGGTCCCTTCCAACGAGATTTGAGTTTTCTAGGGAACAAGCAATGTCTGGAATTATATAACGGAACTTTATCTCCAATCTTAAACTTCTTTTCCCGTAGTCTTGCATCGTGCCATCGTCTTTGCATTTTCATATGATAACAAACGTAATTCTTCTAACGCATTTAAATCCAACTTTCTTCTTTCACCGATTTTGTGTAAATCCATATTCAAATTCTTCAAAGCTCATAAAGCCTTATGCTCTAATTCTACCGATAAATGACAAGCTTTTCCGTAAACCAACTTGTAAGGTGTCATACCAATAGGTGTTTTAAAAGTTGTTCTATAAGCCCATAATGCATCATTTAACTTAGTAGACTAATCCTTCTTAGAATTTGAGACAATCTTTTCGAGAATCTACTTAATTTCTCGATTAGAAATTTTTACTTGACCATTAGTCTGAGGGTGATATGAGGTAGCAACCTTATGATGTACTCCATACTTATGCATCAAGCTTTCAAAAGTCTTATTGATGAAATGTGAACCTCCATCGCTAATTATGGTCTTAGGAACCCCAAATCTACTAATTAATTGCTTAAGAAACTTAGCAACTACTTTAGCATCATTCTTACCATATGCACTAGCTTCAACCTATTTTGAAACATAGTCAACTGCAACCAGAATGTAATTATTTCCTTTAGAGATAGGAAATGGTCCCATGAAATCTATACCCCAAACATAAAAAAGCTCCACTTCTAAGATGTTTTTCAGTGGCATCTCATCTCTTCGACTTATGTTTCTTGTTCTTTCACACTTATCACAATTCTGAACAAAATCTCTAGCATCCTTGAACAATGTTGGCTAATAAAACCCACTCTCTATACATCTTCGAATAATACCGTCAGCACATACCTTGAACAAATAAGGGTCATCCCACATAAATGATCTAATATCCTTAAGAAATTTCTTCTTACCATTAGAATCTAAATCAGAGGGTAAAGTATGCGTAACCAAATAATTTGCAAAGTCGGCATACCATGGACTAACATTATGTTTAACAGACATAAGATTTTAATATGGAAAAAGTTCATTAATATAACTAGTTTCACCTATAGGTCCCTTATCATCTTCTAAATGAGATAAGTGATCAGCTACGGTATTTTTCACTTCCCTTTTTATCCCTTATTTCTAAGTCAAACTCTTACAAAAGAAGGATCCACCTAATTAATCTAGGTTTGGCATTTTTTTAGCAAACAAATATCTCAAAGTAGCATGATCTGTATAAACTATTACTTTAGATCCAATCAAATATGATCTAAATTCATCACATGCATATGCTACTACTAACATCTCTTTTTCAATGGTGGTGTAATTGCATTGTGCAGAAGATAAAGTGTGACTCGCATAATAAATTGCATGCAAATTCTTTTCATACCTTTAACCTAATACACAACCAACAGCAACATCACTAGCATCACACATCAATTCAAATGGTAGAGACCATTTTGGTTTCACAATTATGGGCACCGAAACTAATGCTTGTTTTATGGTGTTAAAGGCTTTTAAACAGTCATTAGAGAATCGAACTTCACATCTTTAACTAATAAATTAGTTAAAGGTTTAGCTTTAATTGAAAAATCTTTATTAAACCTTCTGTAAAATCCAGCATGGCCTAGAAATGATCTTACTCCCTTAACATTTATGGGAGGAGGTTATTTCTCTATGAACTCGATTTTTACTACATTTACATGAATTCCCTTCTCATTTATCTTATAACCTAAAACTATACCTTCATTAACCATAAAATGACATTTCTCCCAATTCAATACCAAATTAGTGTCCTCACATCCTGCTAGTAGTTTGTCCAAATTTTCTAGACATTTCTCAAAAGAATCTCCATACACAAAGAAATCATCCATGAAAACTTCCATAATATCCTCCACATACTTACTAAAAATAGCCGAAACACACCTTTGAAAAGTAGTCAGAGCATTGCACAACCCAAAAGGCCTTCTTCTAGAAGCAAATGTACCAAAATGACATGTAAAAGTGGTTTTGTCTTGGTCATCTGGCTTAATATGAATTTGAAAATTACCACAGAGTCCATCAAGAAAATAGTAAAATGCATAACCTGATATCCTTTCTAACATTTGATCTATAAATGGTAAAGGGAAATGGTCTTTCCTAGTGGTTGCATTTAATTTTCTATGATCTATGCAAACTCTCCATCCAGTTATTGTTCTAGTAAGAACTAAGTTACCCTTTTCATTCTAAACTACAGTAATACCTCCCTTTTTCGGAACACATTGGATAGGACTAACCCATTCACTATCTGAAATTGGATAGATAATTCCTACATCTAGTAACTTAATAAGTTCCTTCTTAACAACTTCCTTCATGTGTGGATTTAATCTTCTTTACCTTTCTATCTTAGGTTTACTAACATTCTCTAAATTAATATAATGCATCACTATATTAGGGCTAATTCCTCTAATGTCAAAAATTTGCCAACCAATAATCCTTATTCTACCCCTTATTGTCTCCAATAATACTTCTTCTTGTAAATAAGATAACTTACTAGAAATGATAATGGGTAAGGTATTGTTGCTTCTTAAAAATGCATACTTCAAATGACAAGGCAATTGCTTCAATTCTACTAAGGGTGGTTTATCTATAGAAGGTGGTGTAGGATCATCTTCTCTAACTAATTTTTCGATTTCAGAGGAGTATTCTAAATTTTCAAGGGATTCAGATGTTGACTCTTCATGAGATGTAACATGACAAATTTCATCTACGCATGTATCAATTAAATTATCAATCATGTAATCACCACAAAAATAATCCCAATGCATGTTAGTAAACATTTTAGACACAAAATGCAATAACAGATAGATATAAAAATAAAATATAAAAACATACCGTAGTCTCCAAATTTTTTATCTTCAGAATTCAATTACCTTCCCCGGTAACGGTGCCAAAAACTTGTTCGCCACTTTTCTACTGATAATTTAAAAGTTCTAAATATGAACAGGTGTTGTTAGTATCGCTTATCAAATAGAAGAATGATGATAACTGCAACTATACAGTTGCGATGTAGTTTTAAAAGATATCGATCCTAGAGGGAAGGAATTTGGTTCTAGGGATCAACTAAAATTACGGGATGAAAGAAAATACAGTGAATTGATGGTTTTGAATGGTAATTGATGAATAGATAGATGCATGAACAGATTAGAGAAGATGCAAAGTATATAGATGTTCCCTAAGAACAAGTATAGTAAAGTAAAATATGCAAAATAATCAAAGTTGTTTTATTCACTAGATAACTTTAACAAATTCAATTCTAGACGCCCAAATATCCTATAATTCACCATAGAGCAACACCTGAAATGACTTTTCTAAATCTAGGGTAAAAGAATTATGACACTTATAAAAACCTGGATAACAATAATACTATACTTAGTACGGGTCGCTCTCACATAACCATATTTAGACGGGTCGCTCTCACATAGCCATATTTAGCAAGTTACCACTCCAAAAATGTTGGCTCACTAAACAGCGTTTAAATCACAGATCCAGTGATTATACACAATCTTGTTAACCCCGAAACTACTCTTAAAGTCAACTCGAAAGCATTTAACTTTATTAATATAAATGACGCAAGATGAAATACTCATTATGATACATAGACATATCATAAACTTTGAATTAGAAAGTATAAGTAGAAAATAAAGTAAAGTTGTAAGGTATGCAAGTGAAAGATAAAGTTGATCAAACCATATCCACTCTTTTAATGGGAGTCATCATTTCCCGCATGCGTCTACTTTGAATTCGGTCTCGACTCGTACAGAACCTCCGCTAGGATGCTATTCTTTATGAATATCGAATAAATGAATGTTGAAGAACAGAAACTTTTATTGATAAGTGCTTTGCAATTACACTCATACAACAATTACTCGAACATGTGGAGAAATCTAGTAATCGAAACAAGAATCGAATCACTTATACATTTTTCTCTCTAACACTTTGAACTAGCGAAATCTATATCTTTCACTCTCTATCTATGTCATACACGTTACACCATCTACACATACTACCATTGCCATCCACGAAATTGGTTGATGTGAACTCTATTTATAGAGTGCGAAGGGTTATGTTTATCCAAACGAAGAGTCGTGTCCATTGGTGAAGGGCGGCATCATCTTCAATGTGATTGGATGGAAGAATTCATTCTTATCATCAATAGATAGGAACCTTTTTATGGCTTCATTGTCCCCAAAAGGTGTCTTTTCGTTTGACGGTTGATTACGGTTGATCGTTCTTATCCGCCTGTTGGAAGTTGAGAAGAGTTATCCAAAACCATCACAAGTCATGAGCGTGACATACATGTCACAATCATGAATATAAGTTGGTAATTTTCTGCTTGTGAAGAATGACAAGTCGCAATCATGACAGATAGTCGCGGGCATGATTTGTCCAATCGCAAACAGAAATCACGATCGTGACATGTGCTTTTCTTCATGGTTCTTCTTTGTAACTTTACTAATCTTTGATAACTTTATTCCTAAGCCAATTACTTGCATTCCACGCATCTTTTTGCACCTTTTTCACTCTTTTTGCATAAAATTCCATCTTTGATCATTTCAATCCCAAGATTCACCTAGTTTCTGCACTTGCATAAAAAAACAACAACATACCACGTGAAATCTTTTATATGAAGTATAAAATGACTCTAAACCATATCATTTTATGATTGAAAATATCAAGATAATAAGTGTAATTATACACTTATCAATTCCATTTTCCATGCGGTGCCTTTGGGAATCGATCTTTGATATTAGTTTTTAGACCTTCTCTAGGTACTTCATCAATCCTGGCTCTTTGTGGCGAAGTGTTCATTGACTTGGTTGGATATGAGTTTTGAGTCGCTCATGATCCGTACCCTGTTTATAAAGATTTCTCGTAAGAGTTCTAGCCCTTTGATAATTGCTTTGTACTCTGTCACGTTGTTAGTTACCGGGTAAGCTAGTTTGGTTGCATATGTTAACTTGAACTTCTCTGGCCCATTGTTTACTACTCCTAATCCTGCTCCTTCTTATGACGAGGCGCCGTCTACGTACACGATCCACTCCTCTATCTTTGGAGCATCTTCTGGTTTAAGTTCGGTGAACTCAGTCACAAAATATGCTATTACTTGTTCTTTGAGGGCTTTTCATACTTCAAATCTTATGTCAGATTCACCCAGATGGATTGGTCATTCGGCTTGATGTTTCAGGTCTTTACAAAACCTTCTTTAACTAGTAGCTTGTTTTTACGACCATGGCATGACCTTGAAAATAAGGGTGCAACCGGGTGGTTATAGAGATGAGTGCTAGTGCTACCTTCTCGGTTCGTGGGTATCTTATTTTGATACCTCTTAGCATTTTGCTAGTGTAGTACATTGGGTGCTGTCCCTCGTCATCTTCCTTTATCAACATTGATCTGATCGCCTCATCCGTTGCTGCTAGGTACATGTATAACCCTTCACCATTTTATGGTCGGTTGAGTAGGGGTGGGGATCCGAGGAAGGTTTTTATGCTGTTAAAAGCCTCTTAGAAGACTTCATCCCACTTGAATGGTTGATCCTTCTTGATGGCCTTGTAAAATGACATGCACCTTTTACCGAGAATGAAATGAAGTGCCCTAAGGCATTGATCCAACCATTGAGTCTTTGAACCTCTTGAAGACTTCTCGGGGGTTGTATCTTTATGATCACATCAATTTTTTTGGGGTTCGCCTCAATTCCTCTCTGTGATATGAGGTATCCTAGCAACTTGCCCCCTTTTACCCCAAAGGTGCATTTTTCTCAGTTCATCCGAAGTTTGTATCTTTGCAGAGTTTTGAATATGACTCAGATATCTTCCACTTAGGTTTCCTCACTAATGCTCTTAATGTTCATGTCATTCACATAATCCTCAACCGTGTGGCCGTTATAATCCCTGAACATGTCATTGACTAACCGTTGATATGTTGCTCCGGCATTTTTTAATCCAAACGGCATGATTGTGTAGCAGTAAGTTCCTTCATGGGTGATGAATGATATTTTCTCTTAGTCATCCAGATTTATTGCAATTTGGTGATAACCGACTTTGGATATAGGAGCGATTAGATGGCGAAGCCGGTTGTTGAGTTTACCAGTTGGTCTATAATGGGCAGCGAGAAGCTGTCTTTAGGAGCGGTTGGTTGAGGTTAGTGAAGTCGACCCACATCCTCCATGATCAATTTGGCTTCTTTACTAAGACCACATTGGCGAGCCAATCCGGGTAATGCAGCGTTTTGATGTGACCGGCTGCCAGTAATTTTTTTATCTCCGCTTCGATTGGTCTTTCTCTCTCGGGGGTGTGGTTTCTCTTTTTTTGCTTCTTCGGGTCCGCATCAAGGTAAAGCTTGAGTTTGTGGGTGATGACCTCAATAGGAACGCTAGGTATGTCGACATTGCCCCAAGAAAATGTGTGTTTTTCTTCTTTCAGAATTTTGCATATGTCTCCTTTAATGCTGTCATGTAAATCTTTGGTGACTTTCACCTTTCTCTTCGAAGATATTATGTACATCTCCAAATCTCCTATCGGCTCAGCTTTTTCTTCCTTCTTTGTTTCGTCTTCTCTCGAGTCGGTTTTACGCGATGCTAGGTATGTTTCATGAGCCACGCAGGGGTTTCCAATGACGATAGTCATCCCTTGGGTGGTAGGGATTCTCATTACTAACTTTATCACAAAGATGAGGGAGTTAGTGTCCACCAAGAATGGTCTTCCCAAGATCACGTTGTAGGTGATGAAGATCTCTACTACGATAAATTCCACTTTTGCTCGCAATTTGTGTTCTTTTTCTCCTATTTCAAATTTTAGGCTCACTTGTCTTAACGTCGGCACCGTGTGGCCACTCAACCCTATGAGTGGCGCATAACTGGGGAACATGCAATTTTTCAGGATATTTAACTATGTTAGGGCTTATTTTGTGATCAAGTTGACTGAGCTACTTGTGTCTACTATGACCGGTCTGATCATGTAGCCCTTGATGTCGGCTTCTACCACTAGTGGGTCAGATCTAAGTCGTTTAACCATGATGTATTTAGAAAAAAGTTCTTCCACTTCCTTGTTAACTAATCTTCTATCCGTATGTCTAGATCATTTTGATGACGCCTGTGAGTCGAGTCCTCCACCGATCATGAGGGTCACGCCTTTGTTCAACCCTTTAGGCGATCTCTTATCATCCTTGTCTCTCTTTTCATTGTCGGTTGACCGCTTAGTGATGCCTTTGACGAATTGCTCTAGCTCGCCCTCTTTTATGAGCTGATGGACTTCGTCTGCTAGGTTTCAACAACCATCCGTGTGGTGGCCCTTGGCCCTGTAGAACTCATAGTATTTGTTCATGTCTCATCCTAACTAGAATTCGACAGTTACCCTTGGGTAACGGAGACTTCTCTTATCACCACCCTTTTGTATGGTGACTAAGATGTCACTAAGGGGGTGTATAATGTTTGCTTACCGCTGAGGATGGAGCTAATGTAGTCTTTTCTACTATTGTTTCTTGGATTGCTACCCCTCCTCTTATTGGATCTTTGGTCTCCAAACCTAAGGTGGCTGCTAGCCGGCTAGTTTTCCCTAGGGTGTTGTAGCTCGTCGATCTTAATATGCCCCTTTGCGATGTTCATCATTTGTTGGAGGTCAGTCAGGTTCCTTTAAACGATTTCCACTCTCAGTTGTTCACTACGGCTGACTCTGATCATGGTTTCTTTTACTTTGCTGAAATCGATGTTTCACACTTGGAGGTAGACACGGTTGAATCGCTCGATGTAGGTTCGCAACGACTTGTTGTAGCTTTGCATGACATCGTGAAGTTTTCACGACGAGGTTCCGATTGGTATGGAGCCAATGAACTATGTGCAAAATTTCTATTGGAGTTCCTCCTAATTGTTAATAGAGCCTGTTGGTAACACGTTAAACCAATAGGCAGCCGGTCCTATAAGAGTGTTTTGGAAGTATTGTCACGCGTAGGCCTCTGAGACGTGTGCCATATCCATCTTGTTTTTTAATGTTTTAGCATGGGTTTGGGGATCTGTGACCCCGTTGTAGTTGTTAAAGTGTGGGATTTTAACGTATGGGTTGAACGGCTCATTTTGGATCCGCGTGCAGAATGGGGAATAGGAGGCTGTCAAAAGGGGCTCGTGCATGGTGACTGTGAAGTGGTTGAGTCCTTCTTTGAACATTTTTATGAACTCTGGGTCGTTCATGCTAGACATGATGTGTGTCTTAGAGGCAATAGGGAGATATATTTTAATTAATTATAATGTCCAAACGGTTTCGTATTATTAATAATAATAAAAGGCATCTTTGTCATTTATCAGTGCTTTTGTTTATATTTATGTAACTCGTTGGTATCATATGTGTACATTATTTATACACACACACACACACACAAATTCCATAACTACGTCATAGCGTAAAAGTGCGATGACATAGTAGGAGCTATGTGGTGTGAGAACTGCACATTCATGTTACTATGAATAGTCTAAATATCCCTAGTCATAGTTTCATTGAGACTGGACATCAATGAAGTGGACAAACTAGCATGTGTAGGCTTACTCCTTGGATAAAATCCAAGCAGCCGATCTCGCGAGCTGAAGGTGGTACCTTGAGTTTACACATGAATGTATTCGGGTAATACATAGGAGATCGCTATAAGACAGACACTCAGAAATAACTATTTCCATGTGTTGGTGTCATGTTTTATTGCAGTAGCAGTACAAGTATCCTCAGACCTGAGATACTGGTTACCTTATGTAGGAGTTGCTATACTTTGGGTCATACTTATTCTTGCCCTGGCGATCAAAATGATACAAGTGATTACGGGTATAGTGATGATCACTTGTTGGTAAGAAGAGTAGTCAAGGTGTGATCCATCGCTCCTGATATAGTGATATAATGAGAGATGTACCTTTGGGCCTCTTGTTGAAGAAACACACTCCTAAACCTCTTATCAGAGTATAAGATTGATAGAACGGGTTTCTAGTCAATCTTGATACATTATGGTGAGTGATGTTCTTTTTAAACAAGTCTAATTCTAGGATAGCTACGGCTATTACATGAGCTAACACTTAATCCAAGCTCAATAAACTAGATGGTACTTAACCTGATGGAAGGAGTGCATTGTATTGGTTACTCAGCAGAACAGGATCAAGTCACAAGAACGAGACATTCCGAGTCTCAAGGGGTCATACGCCTTTACCAGAAAGCCCATTTGATCGACTAGAGTTATCGGGTTCCATATCGGTCTGGAACACTGAGCTTAAAGGTTCTCGAATGGGAAGCCAAGTTTAGGTTAACCTCTAGCGGCTCTATACTTCAGAATCCTATGAGGTCACACACTTTGGGTCTTTACCAGACTAAGTAATGAACATATAAAATAGGTCTATGTCGAGAATATTTAGGTTGTCGAATTCTTTGAAAGAATTATTAATTAGTTGGACCAAATTAATAATTAAAAGGATTAAAGGAGAAAATTGAGAAAATTGCACAGAGCGGAGCAAGGGAATTTTTCCTATTGTGAATGAGCCCTAAACGAACGCTAGTTGTTCGGAGTGGGGCCTGCGCGGCTACCCCACGAGCTAAAAGGCTCACGGTTTGCTAGCGCGCGCTAGCGGATAGTAGGCGCGTCCTCAAGCTGGGCTTGCGGGAAAGCCCTCAAACCCATTAGGGCTTACCTTATGGAGGTAGCGTGGGTCATCCTGCTGGTCCTAAGGATCCGTGCGACTGACTTGTTTTGTGGGATGGGATTTTCCCTTCTCACATTGTTAATTGAGGGGAGTTCCTATAAATAAGCCTCCCTTCTCCTCCTTTTGACCGTACTTCAACTCAGCCTTTCTCTCTAAGTTCAACATCTTTTCTTTACAAGATTTTGTGAGATCCTCCACGAGTTTCTTTAGCGGAGAAGAATTCTTTAGAAGGCTCTTTCTATTTTGAAGTGAGCCTTCTCAGTTAATATTTTCGGGTTGGTCTTCGAGCGGTCTAGCAGCTGCTATCTACCAACGGGTCTACCTCACCATAGGTTTTGGTTGGTGAAGATCCATGTGGATCAATCATAAAGGCTATCCTAGTTTGGAGGCTAGTGCCAACGGAGTTCTGCCGAATTGCTCTAAGGGAATGCCACATCCAGAAGAGAGAGAAGCACGAATCAACTGGTAATATTCTAAACTAAGATGCTAGGTTTCTTTTATAAGTTTTATAAACCTATTGGCATCTATGGAACGTTTCAACTTAGATTATATCAATCACGGTATGCTTAGGAGATCCTTTAGGGTTAATTTTAAGTTTTGAAATTCTGCCTTGCAACGTTGCATGTTCAATACTGTCTTGATTAACCAGCAGTTCAGGTAGCTCTTTTCCTTTCCATGTGGCGGAGGTGCCGCTTGAGATGGTGGCAAGGGTGCCGCTTGAAGAGGTGGTGGGGGTGGTCTTCCTCCATGATACCATGTGTGGTGGTAAGCCTGGTAGAAGGTCCCACCCATGTAGCCAAATGACGCTAGATTAAAAATTTATTGTTGAGATGTGTCTGGACGCTTGGTTAGTCCCATTAGCTCTGCCCATAATGGGGTGGAGGGTTCACCATCTTTCAATCATTTTGTTTCTTGAGGCGGGTTGTTGACGGGTGCTTGTTGTTGTGGAGTGGAGAAGACGGGTGGTGTGAACGGGCTGGGAGTGGTGAATGGATTGGGTATTTGATAAAGTTGTGGCTGGATGGGTAAATACCCAGGCGTGGGATAACTGCCCATGCTGTTGTGGTATGCACCACTAACCGTGTGGCCAACCATTGTGCTTCCTTCTGAGCCGTTTAGCAGCCCAAATAAGCTGCGTGTGATTTGCCCTTAATCTTCCGGCGTCATCTGGTATTTTTGTGCCACGCTTTCAAAGAATGTGACACTATTTGTGACCGTTGGTGGAGTATGGACATCGGAATGTGATTGTGTGGGATGACATGGTGGCTGTTGTAGATGTCATTGAAGTGGAAGTGGTTGTAAGTTGTGTCTCTCCACTCCATGTGTTGAGGATATCGCTTACCATTTGCGATGTGGTTGTGTTCGTTCGCTAGAACAAAAGTTTGAGTTTTTGTGGAACAAAAATTTCTTTTGCTCCACGCTCACCTCATCACTGAAAGATTAGTGTGAGAAAGTGTTCCTTGCGCGCCTATCTTCAGAATATTGATTTTGAGTTATCCTCCTTGTGTGGTGGTCGGAACCTGCAAAACAAGGGATGACTAAGGGGAGCTAGCCGTGTGACCTGTGTAGCCTCTACGATACTTACGTTAGCAATAAATTCAAGAGAGGAGGTAGAGAATGATAAAGTATTTAGTGAATATGAATTGTGTACCTCTAATGTGTAGTGGAGGTCTATATATAGGAGTTAGATGAGCCCAAGCAATGATGGAGTCGATCTCTATCATTGGTGATTCACTTCTACCTGGGGTGCATCACTTGTGGCAAGAGATGGAGTCCACCTAGGACTGAGATGCTACTTGGATAAAGATGGGAGATGACCTGACATCTTATTTGTTGAGAAAGATTCACTGAGTTGTTTCCGCCACCCGGTGGGACCGGATCACTCACCGGGGTGGAGATGTGGTTCTCACACGTATATCTAAACCATACCGGGTTATCAGATGTATTTTTTTTATTTCTCTAAAATCTACAATACAAGTTAGAATTGATAATACAATATATATATATAAGAAATAATCTGACCAAGCAATGTGTCCTGGCCATTCACGAGGATCCACCTTTGAACAAAGTAGAATGAAAGCACCGAAATACCATAGGCAGGGAGAAAGCCATCCACCTATAAACTTTATCAAACAAAATTCAAATAACTGAATGATATTGGGTTAGTTTCAATTAAAGTTTAACCTAAGAGGTAATTTTAAGGATAATTAATATATACAAAGGCTAAAACACCTTTTAATCATGTACTGTAAGTCCTTTTTTTTTTACTAGTGATTACTTTTAAAAACTCACAAAGTGTTTGATGCTAAAAAAAATTAAGAGTTTTCAGATTGTAATATTGGATTTACCAGATTCAGATTCCCAATGAAACGTATTCATGAAAAAAGATTAGAATGAAATGTGTTCATAAAAAAGATTCGACTTAATTTTGTAAGTATCTACGTTTAACATATAATTTGTTTTAATAATTTGATTTATTTGTTAACATAATTATTTTAATATTAGTTTGTGATTACTTTCACACAGTTTGTAATGAAAACCTCTTTTTCAAGATTTTCCTATGATAGTAGATTTTGATGTTGGGTCAGCAATAGCAGATAAATCCTAACTAATTAATTGATGTTAAGAGGTCAAAATATGTTGTTCCATTTTTTTATGAGCTAAAGTTTTCGTAGAAAAACAATCCAAACAATCCTTATTTACCTAAAAAAGAATCTAAAAAACTACTTCACAAAATTATAAAAACAATGATGAATCTCATATAAAAAGTAAAATCCAATCATGTGTAAGAGATAAGAAAAAAATTCTAATCGTATTTGATGTATACAAACAAGAAAAAAAAAGTATATTACTTACATTGACCAGCCATCGCCTATACAATTTGGCGAACTTGAGTCTGAAAAATTAAAGTTTCAATCGTCAAGAAATTTACTTTAATATGCGAATGTAATTTAAAACATTATAATGTATTTTTATTTAAGAAATTGACTATGCTTTAAAATCTAAGGGTGGAAAAATATATCAGTTTTCCAGAAAAATTTTCTAGGAAAACTGAAAAATGCAAACTGCTGTTTAGCTGTAACATTTTTCTATTTAGAAAACTGGAAAACAGTTTTCTGATTTTTCCATTTTATGTCTTGCAACAGAAAACACCTTTTTGATGTTTTCTGAAATTTTCCAAACTGAATAAACACAATATTATTTAACCAGTACAAAACTTTATAATTTAATTTATTTTATACTAATATACATAGTTGTATAATTACTTGTTAATAACTAACAAATGCATTTTTTATTAATATATTTTTAATTTTTTAATTGAAATAGGGGTTAAAAAGAAGGAAAT
>CATIWQ010110156.1:0-22753 GCA_949673415.1 Euphorbia schlechtendalii
TATAGAGCAGATTAAAAAAAAGGTTTTGAATTAGTACTGAGAGTTATAAGAATGAGCAATATGTTGTAGACAAAACATTTTCTTCAGTAGGGAGTGTATTTGAAAGAGAAAGTGAAGAAAAAATAATAATTGCCAAGCGAAAATTTCTTTAAATATATTAAAGAAAGAACACTCATATTAAGATAAATTAATTTGTTGTTTAATTAGTGGGTTATTTATTGTGGGATTTGAGTATTAATGGAAAGGGTAAATATTGAATAGATATTTTTTTATTTGTTAAGTCAATAAAATAAAAATATCAGCTAATAAATTTTTATTTATTAAAATATTTTAGTAGTTATGGAGGATCCATTTTATTAATTTCTATATTATTTTGTATAGAATCCTCAATTTATCAAGACCGGACCAGTCAGAGGCAACCGCCTACCCGCTGATAAAAAAATCTCATTAGTATGGGTTTTCAGCGAGATTTGCAGAGATTTGCTTATGCATGCTACACATTGGCCTCCTAAAAGAGGTCGAAGGTGAGACTGATATTATTATTTAATATAATTTCTTTCTTTAGAGTGTACAGGTTAAAATGATGTAGTTTTCACCTTATATTAAAATGGTAAAGTCCATGTTTTACTTTTATTGTGCGTCTATTGGGTGGTTATATTTAGGGTAACATTTAAAAATATGCCTTGTAATTTTATCGTTTTACGAAAAAGTTTTCGTGAAATTTTTTTTACAAAAGAATGCATGAGGTTCCAAGTGTTAGCAAAAAAATAACTTTTTTCATCACACCTTTGAAACAAAAAAAAGTGACGTGGGGTAATATTGAAAAATTAAAGCTTTCCAGTCAAACGTTGACTTCGTTTCCCAACCTCATCTATTCAAGAATTTACACATGCACAATTTCATAACTTTAGTAAGGTGATGTTTTTCAAAACTTATTTTTTTTTACTTATTTCTTATAAGTGTTTTTAACTTTTAAGGAACTTAAAAATAAATAGTTAAATGTTTCTGAAAATTAATTTTTAAATCACTTATAAGCTGTTGAAGTGTTTCTAAAAACTGATTTTTAAGTTACTTGTAAGTTATAGAATCTGTTAAAAAGACTAAAAAAGACATACACTGTTTATTATATAAAAACTGATTTTTTTTATGTGTAATTAAAGAATTAATTTGCGTATATGCATTAAACAATTCACAAAAATATTACATATTTATCCTTCATGATAATTTAATAATAAATATCACAAATCAAATAGAGAAAGAAAAATAATTTTTCATGAAAATTATATGCAAAAACAAAGAAGAACAATAAAGGTAATTAGTTCATCAACAAAAAAACGACATATGTGTTTTAGTATCCTAGCTAGCCGAATTAGTTTCTTTCACCATCTTAGTGTCTTTGTTTTTCATAATTAAGAATATGAAAACTAGACTTATAAAAGGGAGTTTAGACATTTTGACTTTTATAGTATAATATAGACATTCATAACATGTAGAAACTGCCACTTCAAAACTTAGGAGTTGGAATAAAGCCAATCAATACTACCAAAATTATCAAAATGGACAGAATGTAGAACAAAAAAGTTTTCCAGGCAAAACAAAAACTATTATTTACTAACAAGTGATTATGCGGTATATAAGCAAGGAATATCTGTGAGGTATCAAAACTAGTGTAATATATGAGACATCAACTTACAGGACTTGATAAAATGCAAAAGATTGAATTCAATTAAAAGTTGTAAAAAATTTTAAACCAACTACTGATATTCTAATACTTAGTTTTTCAATTAAAAACCCAAAATCCCATAAGTCTAATTGCTTTGCTCCACAAGTCTACCGTATCTCTTTTCAACTTTTATATCATTGTATTATAAAGCATACCTTGATGCATACCTTGTGTCAGGATGACAACATATGCAAATATTGAAGAACCACCTAAATATCAAATTCTAATTGAGCTTCCAACTATTTTGAAAAGACTATGAAGTATCAACACACGGCGGCTAAAGCAAACAGGTCATATACATTAATTAGGTAATTGTTTTATCCACGAAATTATTTTGAACATATGGCCATATTTTTTTCTTCATATACTATAGAAAAAGGGCTCCACTATCCATTAGCCATATCACTAGAAAACAAATGGGTAGCAGTAGCTTCCCTAAGGTCCAAATGTAAACTTAATATACATTGTCTCTGGTATGTTTCCTTCCTCTGTTTAAACATATTTCTCATCATAATTTTGATTGATGAAATATTCTATCTTTAGTTCCCTTTAATTGAATCCAAAACTGTAAATCATCAACCAATTCCAATCCAATATAACTAGACATCATACTACTCAAATAAGAATGACAATTTCGTAAAAAAAATCAACAATAAAAATTCTAACGAAATTTAGAATAAATTCAAATTAGGGATTTGAATTGTTTAACTGAAAAAGGTTACCTATTTGAACAATGAGAATGAGAAATACATGAGAGATGGACAGAATAGGGATAGACAGAATTCAAAGAAATTTGAGCTGGGGATGGACAAAATTCAAATCTGAACTAGGGATAAATAGAAAAGAAAAAATTGTATATGCAAAACACAAAGATCGTACCTTATGAAGCTCTACCGTCGAGTGGACGCCGATGTAAAGATCAATAACGAGCAGCAAGTGAGCACAATGACAGCTTGAGAGCACAGCAATATAAAAAGGGGAGAATGGCAAGGATGCAGCAGAAACCCCGTATATTTGAAAGAGGGCAATTTCAGGTTTTAAAATTTATTTGGGGATAAACAAGTAAATGTATTGATCAAAAATAGAATGATAAAAATGTGGCTTCAACAGAAGTAGCAAGTTCCAACTTCTTAATTTCAACTTTTAAGATCATTTTTAAGTTATAAATAATCTATGATAAATACTAAAATTACTTAACTTATAATTTAAAAGCTCGTTACAAGAAGCGTTGATTAACTTGTAATGGATGAGAAACAACCTCTAAATTTCTATCATTTCTCTTCCCGATATTTTCTAACCTTCACCTCTGCGACTAAGATCAAGCAATTGATGTCATCTCGCAGCAAGTAGTAGTCATCTCGCAGTCAGCCATGGAAAAATGCTTCACGAAAAACGACATCTATCTCGTTAATCGTCTTCTTTTAACCATCGGCAAATACATCAGCTACAACAACACCACATCTTATCATCAAATGACTCAACAACTATTTAAGCACCTGAAGAGCCAAGATCCTAAACGAATAATCTTATATCAGCAAAAAAAAATCACCAAACAAAACACTATACACCATCAAACTCAATCAAACAAAGCCACAAATCAGCAAAAATAAGTCATGGAACATAAATTAATTAAAAAGGAGATTCTTTTCTGAAAGAAAATAGATAACTCAAGTCACAACTTACCCCGTACACAAACCTTCAAGCATTATTAATCAAAATAAAAGCGTTTACTTTAAAAATTAATCAAATCCATAAGAAAAATATGGAAGATCTATCTATCTAAAGGTTAACTACTCCACATAATGTCTTCGCAGAGGTGAGATAGAGAAGGAAATAGGTGGAGTGATTAGATATTAAAAGAAATACTAAAGGATGTGAAGTGGGAATGAATTAAGAACAATTTGTAAGCTGAAACACGAAAAAAATTAAAAGTAGATCTATCTTGTGTGTGGTTAACCTTCGTTATAGTTAAGAAGTACAGGAGCTAAGCGAAGCAATTGAGGGAGATAGAAAACAAAGTGAAGAAATTCGTAGAGGCTTTGTATGCTGGAGATTATTTGCCATTGATGAAGTGGTTTGATTTTCTTGAAGGAGGTAAAATTAGTCGGTGAAAGAAGGGAAGAACTGATGGATTGTCGTAGAAACTTGCGGAGAGGTTTGGGGAAAATCAAGAGGATTGGTAAGTTGTATATTTTTTAACGGAGATGGTTGGGGATGTGAAGTGAATAGTTGATTGGAACGGTAAAACTTTAAGTTTCCAAATTTACCCTTTTCCCGTCACTTTTTTTTTAACTGTGTGATGAAAAAAGTTATTTTTTTACTATCGTTCAGAATCTGAAGTATTCTTTTGCAAAAAAAATCTTCAAGAACTTTTTCACATATTGGTGAAATTACAGGGCATGGTTTTTAAGTTTACCCTTATATTTATTGATCTCTCATTCCCGACCTCCTCACTCACCTTCTCTTGCTTGGCAAAGTCACTTTAAACTTTCTTCCTTTTAGTAAACTTTTCTCTGAACTCCGACCATTCTCCATTATCTCTAGACTTGTTCGCAGGCCCTGAGGCCGCTTCAATGGGTCGGGCTTGGACATTCATTTTTTAAAAAAAACCCGACCCAAACCTGAAACCGTCAAAGCCCGAAGATTTATGGGCCGGGCTTGGTTTTTATATAAATACCAAAGCCCGGTCCGAGCCCAGTCCGACGAATAATTTTATTTATTTAGTATATATTTATACATTAAATTTATAATTATTTTAAGATTTTATATTTTATCCAATTGAATTTTTATACTTGATTACAGAACATGTTACTAAATATTAAAGATTTTAAATAAATAATGTAATTATATTTAAAATTTAAACATATTTTGACTTTTTTTATATTTTTTTATTAATTTAATAAAAAATATTATAACAAAAAAAATATTCATGAGCTTGGGAATGACTTTGTTGGCCCGATCCAAGCCCAACCCGAGCCTGAAGTTCTAAAGTACGGCCTAGGGCCGGGCTTGGGTTAACGTTTTTTGTAAGAAGCTCGTCAAGCCCGGCCTGCCTGACGAACACGTCTAATTATCTCCTTCTAGTTATTTTATTTTTTATTCCTTATAATTAATTTAAAGCTCTTTATAAAAAAAAGACATAATTTCAAATTTAATTATATACAACTATAAATCTAGTAAAAATTAAATTTGCTTTCAATTATATTTTCATATCGTGGTAGAAAACGTAATTAAATAATTTTCAATTCTTTATTATTATTTTTCACTGTTAATAAAGTTTCATTTTTTAACATAGATGAAAGGAAACACAACCAATGTAAAACTCATTATAATATTGAGTTCAATTCCAAGTATAAATTTTTTATTAGCAATATTAGTTTTTTTTTCCTTTTCTTCATTAATTATGTTATTTAGATCGAGATATTCGGGATTGATTTTATGTAAATTTTTCAATTTGTTAAATTTTATTCAAAATTTTTCCATTGGATTTTAAACACTTCCCTCATTTTCCATAAATTTTTAACACTATCTTCGCCAATTTACTATCACCTATCTTTGTGCAAAATTCCCCCCCCCCCCCCCCCGCCACTGTATGTTGATGGATTCTCTCTGCGAACTTGACTTTACGAATTAAACAGTTATCTTATCTAACTATGTGAATTATAGAAAACTTCCCGTTCTTTTTATATTTACCGTTTTGTTTTGGTTGCATTCAAGACCTTCAGGTGCAAGAAGTGACAAAGGAAAGGGCATGAATTGGCTGGTTTGCTAGGTCCGATTCACTTATTGCAGGTTTGCTGACACTTTGCTTCCCATTTATTACTGTTTTCTTGTTCACTGGAGCATAGCTTTTCAATAGAACATATGATTTTATTTGGTTTGTGATATTCAACCAACTCTGATTTGATAACAACATTAGTTTTATCTGATTTTCTGAACCATATATCAAAGCATATATGCAACCTGTTTGTTAGACTCATACTAGCTGATGGTACAATTGCAGTTTGGTGATATATATGGAGTTCTAATTTTGTACTCTTGCGTACTATCGAACTTGACTTGAATGTGTGTGTGTGTGTCTCTGCTTCTTTCTTTCCGGAGCATGGGATTTGAATGGGAAAAATATTAAAAATGTGGTCCCTGTAATTGCTATGTTTGTAATTTTGACCCGTGCTCTTTTTTACCATGATGCTTCAAAATCAACAATCATTACAGCATAAGAAATGGAATATACAATCTCACTATCTTCTATGTATCGAATAATCAGTCGCTCAAACAAGGTTATGAACTAACTGATTGCTATCGGCTTTGGACAGACATTCTCTTAGGACTGTATTGTATATGCCAACATGTGGTCAATTCATTATTTTCATGTGTTATGTGTCATATTTTTTAATTTTAAAAATAAGGACGAAAATCAAATAAATGACCGCCCAACTTCTTACCACGCATAATAATAATAATAATATTATTATTAGATAAATGTCATAAAAAGTTGGACGGTCATTTATTTGGTTTTCGTCCTCATTTTTAAATTTTCAATAAGTTTGAAATTTGGGTACATCAATTAAGAAATTATTGTATCTTGTTCCCTTTCTGGATATATAATTAGCTTGGTTTTGAGCAGAGTAGAGATGACGAAGAGATTCTTTCTTGTTTTGTATCAAAAATATCTGCTTAATTTTCTCCAGCTTCCATACATTAAAGTTTGAGTTATTAGTCTTTTGGTGATAGTATGTATACTCGGTTGAGCTCACTTAACAACTATTGTTGTATCCTTGTAAACAGTTTTCCATATACGAGGAAATCTATCTTAAGGAAATCGACTCGAGCCTCAACATAACCCTCTCTTTTTCAAGTAAAAGATTTATTTCAATATTTCATTATTTTATATTTGATATTTTTTATAATACCTTTATTTATAGGATTTTCATATATTTTTAAATCAAGTTTCGAATATTCATTTATTTTGTTTTACTCTTCTTACAAGGAATATATATTTTTTATCTAACATTATGGTCATTTTAACTTTATTCTTTCAGGGGTAAAAGTTATTATCCGGAAAAAATTTATAAAATGTGCTTTTTGAGACAACCCTTAGAGGTTTGGGAGAGGAGCAATGCCAAACTCACTAGTAATGCATTTAATACATTGATAATGTCATGATGATATTCTATGTCAAATTGATTGTATAGGGCACAAATTGACATGTTCTGAATCTATTTAGACGTGGTATAAGACTGTAAAGTTAGAAATTACATCAACACAATGATTTAAAGAGTTGAGACATGATCTTTAATTGAATGGTATTGCTTTTCAACAATTTATTAGAACATCGATCGTCTAATTCTTGATGTATGTTCCAGAAAATCGAGTGACTAATTCCTTCCTAGAATTTTTGCTCTTTGGAATATACATATATACAATAAATTATATCATAATTTTAGGAGTTTAATATGCATCTATTGAGATCAAGCACAACCATGTTGGGGAATTACTAAAAATAACATGGATAATCTCTGAAGTCGTGATAACACTTTCAGATCCCAAATTTTTCAATCGAATAAAATCAGAGTAACAATCAAGAACTTAGAATGAATTTTTGTTGTGAAGAAAAGTGAACCAGATTGCAGAAAAGGTTGCCATAAAAACTTTTAGAAATCGTTGACAATGCCAGGTTTTTATAAGCATGAAACGAGAAGTTACAACGGTTCAAAGAAAAAGCATTGCAAAACTTCATCTCCATTCGAGCGGTTGCAATGGTTCTAAGCAAAAGTGTTGCAAAAAGTCTCTCTCAGACCCTCGTAAACTTAGTATCGTAATAGAATTCGAACAACTATGCACTTCACACTGACTTGTTTGACGAAATATTATGATCGCATTGGTCAACTAGTTAATCCAATTACACTAAAATACCAACAATTCTCCCCCAATTTAGTGTAATCCATGATTAACTACACAAAGATTGAAATTGTTATTTTTTGAAAAAGTTTCAATCTTTGTTGGGGAATTGCTGAAAATAACTTAGATAATCTCTGAAGTTGTGATAACACTTTCAAATTGAAAATAATTTGGTGGTTCTCCCAAATGTTTCAATCGGATAAAATCAGAGTAAAACTCAAGAACTTAAAATGAATTTTTGTTGTGAAGAAAAGTGAACCAAATTGTAGAAAACGTTGCCAAAACAACTTTTAGAAATTATTGCCAATGCCAGGTTTTTATAAGCATGAAATAAGCAATTACAACGGTTCAAAGAAAAAGCATTGCGAAAAATCATATCCATTCGAGCAGTAGAAAAGGTTTTAAATAGAATTATTGCAAAAAGTCACTCCCATACCCTCGTAAGCTTAGTATCGTAATAGAACTCAAACAAGCGAGCACTCTGCACTCTCCTAACTTTTTCGATGAAATATTATAATCGCATTGGTCAACTAGTTGATCCAATTACACTAAAATACCAACAATCCTCTCCCATTTTAGTGTAATCCATGATTAACTAAACAAAATCACAACAAGAAACAAACTTATGCATAAATGAAATATCATGACGATTGAATTTCATCTTAGTATGTTCACATTCCAAATATTCAAACAACTAAAGGTGTCACTATGGATTGAACCTTTGTTATCTATCTTGAATACATGATGATAATATACACACAAGTCAATATTCTAACATGTTCTTACTAGACACTATCTTTTACTAGCTTTGTGTCCTTATCCTTCATAAGCATATCAAATACAAGTCCAAGATTCTTGAAGAGGCTAAACTTCATGATCATATAGATAGCCTTTTTACTCTTGCACCTGCATATATATAAGAAGTTCAACTTCAACCTTCTTTACTTGTAGGTTTGAACACACACCTTTGGGATGTTTTAATCAATGTGTTCCAATCTCTAGATGCTAAGCTTTCCTCATTGTATTCAATACCTAACATCATATTAGGTAGGAATTGAGTGTCTCAACATGAGAGATTTTAGATGGACTTTAATCACATCCCCCAAGCCGACTTGTGCACAAGATCTCTTCTTACCCCTTGGTTTAAATGATCGGCTAAATTACGCTTAGTTTTTACTAACTCAGATTTCATTATCGAATCACTCATATAAGTCTGTTTCTTAGACACCCAAGACAGAGCACCTCCCCCAAGAAGAAATACTCATCCACTATTGGAAGAGCTATCCTCCTCATAAGAAATATAACTTTTTTTTAAAACCTTCGAAGGAACATTGTATCCCTTCTACCGAAAAAGTTTGGAGTGGGTGAAAATTTCGGGGCGAGCTTCCCAACTAGGTTGATGCACTCGCTTGCCTACAAAAATCCCACCCCTCTTTATTAAATAAAAGAAAAGTAAATACAAAAACGTTAGGAAAAGGAAAACAAAAGATCGGTCTTATCACCGAAAATCAGCAAGAACAAGCTATCTAAATCTATAGCTAACACGACTACTTGCATCATGACAAAGTAAATCTCGGCAGAAAATTGGTGCTTCTCTCCATTCCGAACTAGTCTTAGAGATCCTACCGTGGTTGGCCAGCGCATCCGCAACTCTGTTTCCTTCTCGGAAGATGTTTGTTATCATGATTTGCATATTTTTGGTGAGTAAAAGATATTCAGACCAATCTGTCCTAATGTGCCAAGGGAACCTCTTACTTTTGGATCGAAAAAGTTGAACAACGTAAGTGGAATCACTTTCAATCCAAAGAAGTAAACTGCCCCTTTCCACTGCCATTTTAATTGCATGTATCACTGCTTCAAGCTCCACAACAAAGTAAAAGGCTGACTCCATATGAATAGAAAAGCCCAATATAAAGTTGCCATTAGTGTTTCGAAAGATACCCCCACAACCAGAAGGGCCCGGTGATCCTTCCGTGGAGGCGTCCGTGTTGATTTTCATCCATCCGGCCATTGGTTGGGACCAATTGACGGGGATAATCTTGGGGGCTCTATGTTGCCTTGGAGAAAGACCTAGGTTGTGGAGTATTTGAATTTCAATTCTCGAATTCCAAATATGGTCGAACCTAAGGCTATTTTTTCTTCGGAGAATTACCCAAAGTTATTGAAGCGTTAAGTGAATGTTTGGCATCTTGGCTTCGAAAATACAGAGGTTGTGGGTTTTCCAGATGATCCAAATAGTGTTTACAATGGCCGAGTTCCAAAGTATCTAAATTTGTGGGCTGAAGTGAAAGTTAAATGATTATTTGATCAAATCTGAAATGCCATTACTATTTCGAGGGGTTCGGCCAAATAAGGAATGGATTGTAGTCCATATCGTATCAGTAAATGAACAGTGTGCAAAGAGATGGTCTCTATCTTCGGAGTGTGTGTTGCAAAGGCAACATCTTGAAACAATATTCATGCCTTTTCGGCAAAGGGCGTCATGAGTGGAGATGTGGCCCTGGGTGACTTTCCAACATGTGAGCGAGTGGGACGGTGCGATAGTATGGTGCTAGATTTTGTTTGCGAGTTGGCAAACTTGATGACGCGGTTTTGACCATTGGTAAAATAATTTAACTGTAAAAATGATGCTGCTTTCTGGCCTCCAAAAGCATATGTCTTCTATCTCGTCATTTAGGGGAATGTCTCTAATCTTTTGTTGCATTTCTGCCATGAGTTGATTAGGGAGGGCTGCTGTCCATTTTTTATCAATGACGAAATCAGTTTCCATTTTCCTAGCCCTATCAAACTTGGGAATATTCATTTGGGCTGCTATTGTGGGAAAAATCCATTCCAAATTCCAAAAGTTCAGCCTTGAATGAGGACCGATAAACCAGATGATGTTATCGCGAACTTGATCAAAGACGGTTCATACGGAATTCCAAATGCTAGAATTGTTTAACCAATCGCGAGGTGTGTCATTCTTTACAAATCTCTTTCTCAAAATTGCATAGAAGCCTCGCCTCGACATGATGATTCCCTAAGCTAACTTTGCGCTCTCACCTCATTGATTGACGGGCTGAAATAGATGGCTGATTTGCTCCAATTTACATGTTGACCTGAATTAGTCCCATACATTTTAAAGGCATCGTTGATGACTTTCATGTTGGAGATGGAGGCTTTGCAAAATAAGAAGGTGTCATCTGCATACACCATATGCGAGGGGAAGAGAGTGTCCATCGTGTAAGTCATTTGTTGAAGCATGCCAGAATTCACTAGTGACAATAGTAGACGGCTCAAGAAGTCCTTTCCCAAACAAAATAACAAGGGTGATAATGGATCTCCTTGTCGAACTCCTTTAGAGCAGCTGAAGTAACCTCATGGACCTAAAGGCGTGAGGATGGAGATACAAGCTGAGTGCAAGATGCTTTTAATTCCTTTGATGAAGAAATCCAAGAAACCAAAGGCTTCAAGAACCGATAATAGGAAGTTCCAATCAAGTGTATCGAAGGCCTTCCAAATATCGATTTTAATAGCAATGTTTCCACCGAAGCCCTTATGACCCAAGACATTAACCCCTTCCAAAGCCATAACAATACTTTCATGAATAAGTCTACCTTTCACGAAACCAAATTGGTTATCGGAGAGAATACCATCTGCAAGGTCTCCGAAATGATTGGCTATAATCTTCGTTATAACTTTAAAGATGAAATTACTCATCACGATCGATCGGAAATCTTCTGCTTTGTCAGCCTCGTCTTACTTCGGAGTTAAGATCATGAGGCTAGAATTAAGACCCGGTAACATGAAACTCGATGAGAAAAAGTCTCAAACCACTTTACAAACATCTATACCAACTATGTCCCAGAACTCCTGGAAGCAAATTCCAATAAAGCCATCAGGATCAGGTGCGCTACTCGGATCCATAGAAAAAACCGTTCCTTTAATTTAATAAGTACTTGGTTGTTCCATCAAAATGTGGTTGTCTTCTTTGGAAACCCTCCTCAAAATAAGGGATTGGACCAACTACTGGTTTACTGTGGTAGCCCCGTCATCTTGAAACAAGTTACCAAAGTATTCGATCATGTGCGCTGAAATTTCCTCCATGTTCGTAGTCATGGTACCGTTAATTATGAGGGATTTAATTCCCGATGATGATTGATGAATATTGGCTGCCCAGTGGAAGAAATTTGTGTTTTTATCCCCCTCTTTGAGCCATGTTATCCCGCTTCTCTCATTATAATAAATCTCTCTTTATTTTAGGTGAAGCTCGAGTTGAGAGTGTGCCCTTAACTCTTCCATCTGTAACGTCTCCATCATCCCATCATTAGAAATTCTACCTTGAATATCCAGCAGTGCTCTCTCACTATCTCGGACGTTACTATCCAATTTATCGAAAACATCTCTATTCCATCTTCTAAGAATCGACCGAAGCTTTTTGAGCTTCAACATGAGTAATTGGGTTGACGGTAGGGAAGAGAAATCAGCCTGCCAATTAGTCTTGATAATGTCACGAAGTGAAGCGTGTGTCACCCACATGGATTGAAAACAGAATCGAGCAATTCTTTCTTCGCCAATATTTATCGTGAACAACATACGATGATAGTCCGAGCGATGTCGAGCAAGAATCATGCAGCTGTAGTTGTTACAAACATCTATGAATTCTGAGCTAATCAGAGCTCTGTCTAGCCTGGAGTCCACCAGGTCGGTGCCATTGTGGTTATTAGTCCATGTAAAGAAAGGTCACATGGCAGCAACATCAATAAGGTTCCAATCATCAATGCATTCTCAAAAATCCTGACAGATCGAGAACTAGGAGGCTACCCGGTTTTTTCATGACTGCCAAGTACGGCGTTGAAGTCGCCCAACCAGATTCGTTTCGTCATCTCGGACATCGATGCAATACGAATATCATGAAACAAGTTAGAATGATGGTTTACATTCGTGCTAGCATAAACTAAACCAAGATTAAAGCTGAAATTATTTTTATGTAAAGTAACATCAATGAATTGATCTGACTTGGTAACAATATTATGACCCCACTCATAATTCTTCGATTTTAAAAGCCAAAAAGTTGGAAAGCTTTTGTCATTTGAAGCAATGAACTCAAAGCCAACTTGTCTCCAAAAAGACTCAGCAATTCTATCAAAATTAATCATAGGTTCGGCAACACAAATAAACAATGGCTTATAAGCTGTAATCATGCTACGAAGATAATTTTGGGTACCAACATTAAGGATTCCCCTACAGTTCCAAAAAAGAACTATCATTGAGTATACCTTCTCGTGGACGGTCATGAAATGTGCGATGGAAAGGCTGAGTTTTCGGCTTTTTTCCTCATTCTAGTCGCAATTTACCAATTACCGGCTTCCTCCTGTTCAGCCAAGTCAACCCACGATTTGTTATTCTCAGTGGCGTATCTTCTTGTTCTTCTACAAGGTCAACGAATAAATCGATACCATTCGGATTGATGATGGTAGTAGATGCTAATGTATGCTCACCCACAACACTCAAAGACTCATCAGAGGAGTCTGAATGAACCCCCTCAGCTTGTTCATCCACCTCTTGTTCACCCGGTGAGTAAACTTCTATGCTGCCTTCGATGACTTGATCGATTAGTGGGGATTCTGCCGATTTTTTACCTATACTTTTTTGGATATTCGTAAAACCTTTTGCAGCTGGGATCTCTATTTGAAGGCGCTCAACAAGCCTCTGTTGTCTCAGCCTGCTCCTATTCAATAATTCCAAGTTTCTTGTTTCACGTTTGCCTGTTTCTTCAGCATGTGGCTACAGGATGTCCATTTTCTTAGGTTTTTCTTTTCTCCCGGTCATGTTATTTGGATCAGTGGTGGTCAGTTTCTTATTCTTTCTGCAATCATATGAATGATGACCTATCGAATTGCAAAACTTGTAAAAGGCGGGCAGATTCTCAAAGATTAGGTCTATCCAAATCCTCCCCTCTCGCGCTACACCTAAAGTGCTTGGTGGCCCCGAGGACATATCTGCATCAACCAAGATCCTAGCGTAATGGCCAAAGGAGCCTTCCATCATATCCTTATCCACATGGTGCATCAAGCCGAAATAGCTCGCTATCTCCGCTAGCGTTCTTGGGTCTCAATATTCCCATGGCAGCCCTTGTCATCTCACCCAGACTTGTGTATTTATGATATTTATCACGTAAGGATCAAAACCCGACATCCATGGTTACAGTCGAAAGACTCCCGGTTTCAAATTCACACTACCCTTGCTCCAAACCAAATTCTTGAGGTCGATCGTGCCCATCAATAGAAGAAAGTATCCACGGCCAATAGGGATAAGCCTCTAATTCTGATTCAACTCCCAGATCTTCGAGAGCTGGGTTTTCAATTCCTCAACCCGGCGCGGTTGACTTCCCTTGGGTAGGATCAGACGGCCAATCAAAGAAGAGGCACACTGTTGCACCCTTCGATCATAAAACTCCTACATGATACGTATGGTTTTAAATCCACCCTTATTAAAGATCACGACAGGCTGGGAATTGGTTGATGGCAGTGGCTGCCGTCCCCCTGTAACTTGCGCATAGGATAAAGGAGACTGTTTCATTATCAGAGTTTTCACACCTGGCTGGGGGGGTTAGTATCAGAGTTGGCAATCGTGGCATCGTACACAGGCTAGAATTGAGCAGTGTTATCGTAAGAAGAGCGTTTTGTTTCATTAGGCTACATGGTTCCCCCAACCTCTTGATTGAAAAGCATGGCTATCAAATCAACCAAAGAGAATTCCATAATAACAAGGCAAGATAAGAATTCGCATAGTGGAAAAATAAGATAAACCAAGATCAGGATCAAAGATCAAGATCAAGAAAGCATAACAAGAAAGTGGCTAGGGTTTCATCATTTTTCTTGCCCTCATGGTGTAGTCCCATAAGAAATATAACTTGTATTAGAATAACCTTCAACAAATTGAAGGAATTCATTGGAGTGTAACTGGAGAACAATCCTTGAAGTTAACATTATTCAAAATCTTCTTAATGTAATGAGATTGAGAAATTGAAGTAACATTGTTCTTCTGATTAATTCTTATACCAAGAATCACTTCAGCCTCCCCCAAATCCTTCATCTCAAAACTAGATGATAAACCAAAAAATTTCTTTATTTTATCAGCCTGACTGCAGAACCGGATCAAGTCACAGGCACGTGACTTTTCGAGTATCGGGGGATCATACGCCTTTACTAGAAAGCCCATTTGATCGTCTAGAGTTATCAGGTTCCATATCAGTTTGGAACACTAAGCCTAAAGGTTCCCGGATGGGAAGCCAAGTTTAGGTAACCTCTAGTGGCTCTATACTTCGGGATCATATGAGGTCACACACTTTGGGTCTTTACCTAACTAAGTAAAGAACCTATAGACTAGGTCTATGTCGAGAATACTTAGGTTGTCGAATTTGTTGAATGAATTATTAAATGGTTGGACTAGATTAATAATTAAAAAGGTTAAGGAGAAAATTGGGAAAAATTGCTTTAAGCGGAGCAAGGGAATTTTTCATGTTACGAGTGGGCCCTAACAAACACGGGTTGTTTGGGGTGGGGCCTGAGCGGCTGCCTCGCGAGAAAAATTGCTCGCAGGCCACTAGCATGCGCAGGTAGCAGGCCCACTAAGAGGCGCCCGCAAGCCACCGAACAGCCGGTGTCGGCCCATGCAGAGCTGGAGCTGGAGCTCTACGCACTGACCCGGTTGTGGGATGGGGAATTTCCCATCCCACATTGGCAAAAAGGGGGGAGTTTTCAACTCCCCTCTCCTTATAAATAGACCCCATTTTCTCCTTTTGAACGTACTTCAGCTCATCCTTTCATTTTGAGTTCGACATCTTTTCTTCGCAAGATTTTATAAGATCCTTCATGAGTTTCTCTAAGCGACAAAGAATTCTTTAAAAGGCTCTTTCTATTTTGAAGTGAGCCTTCTCAGTTAATATTTTCAGGTTGGTCTTCGAATGGTCTAGCAGTGCTGTCAACCAACGGGTTCTACCTCAGCAGAGGTTTTGGTCTGTGAAGATCCGTGTGGATCAATCGTAGAGGCTATCCTAGATTGAAGGCTAGTGCCAACGGAGTTCTGCCGAATTGCTCTAAGGGAACGTCGCATCCCAAAAGAAAGAAGCACACATCAACTGGTAATGTTCTTAACTTATATGTTAGGTTTCTTTTATAAGTTTTATAAACCTATTAGCATCTATGAAACATTTCAACTTAGATTATATCAATCATGGCATGCTTAGTATATCCTTTAGGGTTAATTTTAAGTTTTGAAATTCCACCTTGCAACGTTGCATGTTCAATTAGTGTCTTGATTAACCAGTACTTAACAGCAACCAGACCTGATATCTTAAATGTTGTAAGAATTCTCTCTAGATTTATGCATTATCCCAATGAGACTCACATGAAAGCTGCAAAGAGAGTTATCAGATACATAAAGGGGACCTGCAATTATGGAGTGAAGTTTTTAAAGCATAAAGAAATGAAGTTAATTGGTTTCTCTGACAGTGATTGGGGTGGTTCAACTGATAACATGAATAGCAACTGATGACATGAAGAGTACATCTAATGACAAGATTGTTCTCTTGGAACTCGAGGAAGTGGAAACTGTAGTTCAGTCCACTTTCATGGTAGAATTTATAGCTGCAACAACCGTAATTAATCAAGCTCTCTGGTTAAGGAGATTCTCATTGATCTAAACTTGGAGCAAAAGCAAAGTACTGAGATACTAGTTGATAACCAAGCTGCCATTGTCATTTATAATAATCTAGTCTTTCATAGAGTTGCTCTTTGAAGGCTACTTGGAGGATGATGCTCCTTCTGTGTCATCATCTGATTCAATGATGGGAGCTATATCATCTATAACCATAAAGCAAATATATACAGTTTCCTCGTTATTGGTTGAGAATCTTAGAGATGCTTCTTTTTCACTATCACTCCATGTTACAACTATTGCCTTCTTTCCTTTCTCCTTTCTTAGTTTGGGATAATTTGATTTGATGTGTCCCCCCTAATGGCATTCGAAGCAAGCGAGATTTTTGGATTGATCGTGCTTCTGCCTATCTCCAAGGATTTAGACTTTCCTTTAAAAATTCTTTCCTTTGAGGATTTTGCTTCTAAGGAAAGCTTCCTTTCTTCTGAAGTTTTTGAGGAAATTTTCCACTCTTCCTCATGAATTTCCTGGCTATCATAGCCATTTCTTCATCATTTGATGATAATCTTTCATCGCTAGATTTAGCTTTGAGGATAATGGCCTTCTTACCTTCAGCCTTGGCTTTATCCTTCTTCTGGAAGCTTTGCATTGAGATCCCATGAGTAATAAAAGATCCAATTAACTCATCATACTTGTAGGTAGTGAGATCTTGAGCTTCCTCTATGGCGGTCTTCTTTTCCTACCAATAATTGGTCAAGCTTTTGAGAATCCTCTTGACCTGTTCTTCTTCTAAAAATATTTTACCTAGCCTCTTCAGTTCATTAATGATGCTTGTGAACCTGGACTTCATGCTGGAGATAAATTGATTTTCTTCCATTTCAAACAACTCGTAGTAGCGCAAGTTCTAGTTGATTTTGGACTCCTTGACTTTGTTTATCCCTTCGTATGTTACTTCAAGCTTTTTCTAGATTTCCCTCGTGCTTTCACAACCTGAAAATTTATTATACTCTATTGCATCTAAAGTACAATTAATATAGTAGTAGCAGTTTTGTTACTTTGTAATTTCTTTATATTAGAATCATTATACGAGCTTTTAGGTTTTGGGGCGGTCACATTATCCATTGTTATCATCGGTATGTATGTTCCATTGGCAATAACAAGCCAGACATACATATCTTAGGACTGGATGAAATTATCTTATTCTTCCAGATGTTCGAAGAACAAAGGAGGTCTAGACACTGATAGACCCCCTAGGAGAATTTGTGTGGTCTAGTTTTTCGGGATGATGTTTCATGTTATTTTCACCCATGATTATATAATCTTTAACTCAAGATTTGTTAGATCTTTAGTTGAATACTATTTTGATACCACTTGTTAGACCCAATAGGGTGATTAAACAAGTCAGAGGGGGTGAAGCACTTTTTCAAGTTAAACACTTTCCTCATAAGCTTCAATGAAATTTGCCTCTGAAATTGCTTCTTGGTTAATCAAGTTTCCTTAGAAGCTATCATATGACATAGTCTCTTTTGAAATTGCTTACAGTGTATAAATGTGAATGTAAGTAAGTAAAGATCAGAGTAAAAAATTACAAACACTGTATTTTTATACTGGTTCAGCCTCTACCAAATCTAGTCCTTGGAATCGTTGTTCAAACTTTAATCCACTAGTGATTCTCCTTTAGGGTGGAGAATAAACCGCTACAAGGTTGTTTTAGTGATTGAACTACCATTCAATGATCTACAACTTTTGAGATTTAACAATACAAAAGTACCGTCCGATTGTATCTAGGTTCTGAGCTAATTCAAATACTAGAAGTATCCTCCAACTAGTATCTAAGCTCCCCCACACTTACTTACAACAAAGTAAGTGTTTTACAAGATTAAATGTAAAGAGGAGTTTGAGCTTCTGAACTTTGTTTCAGTTTAGCTCTTTTACAATCAGTTTAGAATTCAAAGATTTCTAAGGCTTGAAGATGAAGTTTGAGAACTATAAGATAGTTTGATTGCTCTTTGATTAATAAAACTTCACTAAATGCCTCTACTGGAACTTCACTCCTTTATATAGGCTTCCAATGTACCTGTTAATCTTGGACTTTTGTAGATTTCTTCTCGTTGTCACTTAGTATTGGAGCCGTTGACTTAAAGGAGAATTAGGAAAAGCTAAGAGAAATGATCAAGACTTTTTAAATCCCTTAAAACAAAATTGTAAGGTTAAGATTAGCCTCTAATTCAAGTTCGTTACTAAGAAGGTCCCACTTGTACTTGTTGTCTGCTACAAAGGAGAAAAAGTGACTTTGTCTCCTTGCTGTCAACATTCAATATGTCCTTTTCAGGTGGAACAGCTTTTGGCCCCTTAAAATTAAATGCAAGGCATGACAAGTTGACTCACGTGAATCCTGGGGATTTTGTTCAAATTATTTGAAATAAATATCTTGCATTTTATTTGTCCTTAATTAATTTCTGCTCAGAGAGGATACTTCCCTCTGATGCAATTCTTCCATCCTCTGAGACTTAAAGCTTTTGATGTATGCTTAATCCTCTAAAGTGAAGCTAACCTCTAATCTAGTATTCATCCTCCGATGCAATCTTTATCTTTTGATGTGATCAAGACTTATATTGCTTCTAAGATGGACTTAGTTACTTAAAGCAGTTCTTAAAGTAAAGATTAATACTTCTTCTAAGATCATCTTTCAATCTCTCCCTAAAAAATGAAAGTCATAATTCAACTTTTATCTTTTCAAAGTAAAAGTATGCTCAAAGATTAAATAAACTTGATCGATATTTATCCTCCTCCTCTTCAATGAATACAATCTTCTTTTTGATGAAGAATTCCATCGAGAAGTCTATTGTAGTTGGTGTTAAGAGATAACAACGATCAAAATAGTTGCAGCTACCAGATTTCGAACAAGCTGTGGAACTTGAAGGTGAGGCTGGCGAACGTGAAAAAGTAGAGTTAAAAGTGATGTCGGAGATAGCGACAAAGGCAAGGTGGAGCTCGTAAGGGCTTCACCGGGCTTGTAGAGATTTAATCTCACAGTGATTGAAGGTTCATGGTGGTTGAAGGTTGGTGGATGCGTCAATGCTCATTAAAGGCCGAAATGGCAGAGGCACGATCTCGTTGAGGTCGGATATGGGATGGTCGAAGCTTGTTGGCCGGAGTAAGTCGAGATGCTAGAGCTCGGTGGTGATGCTGGAGCTGTTGAGGTCAAACATAGATGAGGCTTACAGGAAACAAGAGACAGATCTGACATGCTCCTTGGTTTTCCAAATGCCTAAAAGAAACAGATCGATGCCGATTGGAAGCTAAGAGAGCATATTTGAGGCGGGTCTTTAAAAACTTGCTTCTTAGTTGATTTGGGTGAAAGTGAAAGACGTCATGGATGGCTACTAATCTCCTTTGCTACTCCCAGATTTCTTTGATTCTCACTGAGAATAGATAAATAAAGCAAAGAACAAACGACCAAAGAAGAATAGAGCCTTTTCTTCAAATCACTTTCAATGAAAGTAATAATGACATTTTTTATGCTGTTGTTTCTATTGGCTGCGACGGCGGAGGAGGAGGCTGTGGTGGAGGAGGTGACTGTGGAGGTGGTGCAATGGTCAAAATAGAGGTTGCACTTGTAATGTTTTGTTTAGTTACATGGTTATTTTCTTTGTATAATTTTTTCTTACTTTTTACACGATTTTAAGAATCATGAAAATAAAATCATGAGTTTGGCGGTTCTTCATAAAAACAAACTAATTTTTTTAAAAAAAAAGCATAATGCGCCTATTACCCTCAGAACTTGTCCAAAATAGTCACTTGTCACTTGAACTTTCAAATTTGTAAATCTGTTTGACACCCTATGAACTTGTATAAAATGCACCAATTATCCTACATTATCATGTGTCCGTTTCTGGTTGATTTGACTTTATGAAAATGCCATTTTTCTAAGTTTTCTTTCTCCAACCGAAAGTTCACATTTTGCATTGAATGAGCAAGCTAATAATTTTTTGCAAGTTCATGAAGTATACGAAATTTTGAAAATTCAGGATAGTAACTAAATTTTTTGAACAAGTTCAAGGGTTGATGGATGCATTAAAAGGAAAAAATATATCATACCATCCCATACATCTATCTAAAAATATCATCCGTATTATACCACATCCTACCGTACTTGAATGAAAACTATAACTAGAACTAGGACGAACCATAACCAAAAATTGAAATGGAGGAAATGATAATAAAAGTAATAACTAATGGAGAACGTAATTTTGCCAAATTTAAATTTAATTAATTTTCACTGCTTAATCACCAGAAAAAAAGGTGACGTCCGCAACGTTGTGCAATGATATATTCCCAATGGTCCAAGGGGTACGTGTCGACTTCTCAGACCCGTAGAGTCTACGTGGACCAATCAAAATGCTGAAAGTGATCGGATCTCATCCCTCTTTCTCATCCACGAATTTGGTATCTAACCTTGCTTGTTTTGATCTACTCGCCACGTGTCAGCGCGTCCATTATCCTCCCACCAACGCAGAAATTAATAAAATATTAATTTATATTTTTTAGAGAGAGAAAACAGAGAGACAAAGAGCTTATCCCCCTCTAGAAGCTGTGCAAATTTGTCGATTAGGGTTGAAGTCGCTTCGATTCAACTAATGAGTTTGGTTACTGAAGATCGCTGAGAAGGTTGGTAAAAAAGGCTTTGGTTTCGGAGAAGTTGGTCGTTTATCGGTGTCAGATCTTGGATTTGAGGTGAGTTTTCAATTTGAGATTTTAGAATTTTTATTGTTTCAGACGAAATTATGCTTTTGTTCTGGTGTTGTTGATTTGTTATTGTTTCCGGGTTTTGTTTGTTTGGTGCTGAGAAATTATAGACCTGCGGAGAATATTCGAAATTTTTTGTTTTCGGTAGCAAATCAAAATTATTGGTACAGCTATTTCGTGTTTCATTTCGCTGTTTGGTTATAAGAAAGTAAGCAGAATAGATTTTTGTTGATTTCTTAATAATTTCTTGTTGCGGAGTGAAACCGTTTATGGTAGAAATAAATGAAAACTAAATTTAAGTAGAAAACAAAGCTGTCTCTAGTGTCGTTGGAATTTAACTTAATTTTTTTTGTAAACATATGCATTTTGGGTTATTTTCATGTTGATTTGAGATGTAGGTTTACTTTTCCCTTTTGCAATCTAAATTGTGATAGTGTGTCTTCCTATTATTTTTTCGCTTTTTCATTTGCTTTTTGACTCTTTAGACTGGAAAACAAGACGTAGAGAAAGCAACTGATTCTGTCATTTATTAAGGTTGGCCAGAATTTTTAGTATTCAGTTATCAGGTGCTAACAAAAATAGAGTATTAGATGATTCAGTCCTGCTTCTAGGTTTAGTAGATAAAGTATGTTTTGGGTTATTCTGATCTTTCCACTCAGTGCTGGTTGTTTCATCTTATTGGTGAATTGTAGGATTGAAGGGTTTAGACTATACAAGAAAAGGTTCCAACGTCCTCACACTTGAGCTTAAAGTTCAGATCCTAGAAATAGTTTCAGATTAGAGAAATGGGAACCGTTAAATAATTTCCAGATGAAAGAAATGAGTATTGGCTCTTTCCTAATGCTGAATGGAATAATTGATATCTTGACCGTTACGAAGGCAAAATGAAAGAAATGAGTAATATAATGAGAACTATGGAAATCCCTAAATCCTGTTTGAACCTAAATAGGTTTGACAAGAGTTGATGATAACCGTAAAGAATTAATTACTAACTAGCAACTGATATACATTAGAAAAACATAAGGAACGCCTACAAAGAGGTATTTGAAATAGGACCTCTAGTATGTGATTCAATGTTTTTAGGATTTAAACTTGTTTTATCTTGAGCTTATGACGATCCTATTATATCATTTGAACTATTGAAAAGTTCCTTGTTTATTGCTTTCATCTTGAGCCTCAAAACTTTGGTTCTGAGAGTTTTGAAAGAGAGTTAGAGTTGGAGAAGAGATGAAAGAAAGGAAGTCATTTGTGAAAAAAAATTTCTTTCATGACACACTTTAAGTGTGCCATGTTGTCCTTATATAAAGAATTAGGAGTTGTCGTGTTCGTGTGTCCTTTAATAGTAGTTACTAATACATCACAACTTAGTGTTTACTAAATTTTCAATTAAGTAACAAAGTATTGTTTACTTGATTATTTTTCAACTGTGTTTAACTTATAGTTCAACTCTTATTAGCAATTCTATTCTGCAATTTTTTCGGGCTTAGCGTACCTCGAGCACACACCTCGCCTTCTAGTGCGCCTTTAAGGCCCTCATCAAAGGTCCTGGATATTACTTTGGAGCCATCTCATAGTAGTCACGGCGCTAAGCGCACCCAAGGCGACAGGGGGCCCTGTTGCCTAGGCGCGAGGCGAAGGCGCACAAAAAGCGCAAACTAGGCGTATGAACTAAAAAAAATTCAATTAAAATTTTTTTCACTTAACTTGAAAGAAAATTCAAAGTTAATAATGATAAAACTA